>JAQQSK010004965.1:796-15820 GCA_028658325.1 Potorous gilbertii
AAACTTTTTAAATATGCCCTTCTTTGTATCCTCAGCATGGAATACAGTTTCACATATAATGGGCACATAATAAATGCCTGTTGGCTTCTTGACTGGCAAGTATCGAATGCAAGGAAAATGTTGCAGTGACCTTCAAAGAATGCACAATTTTAGAATTTCTTCCATGGTCAAATAATTGTTTATACATGGTTCTACCTCTTCCTTCTCAGAATATTAGGGGAGATTGATGTATTCCTTTACAAAATGGAGAAAGGGCTTCAAGATTTAAAAAAGGGAAAACAGGATGGAAAAAGGCAACATGGAATCCTGAATGGTGTTTGGAGATGGGAGGGAAAGAAAATGTGTTGCTGAAGGTTAAAGAAAGAAGAATTACTGAACTAACCCATGGGGTGGGAATTGTAGTATTTGGAGAAGAAGCAGCTGTTTCTCCTCCAAGGAATGATGATGTGGATCCAAGAGAGAGACTGGTAAAAGTCAGAGGAAGGAGTGGCGAGTTAGTAGTGTTAGTAGCAGTAGTAATAGTACTACTAGCAGTAGTAATGGCTAGTATCTACAGAGTACGTATTTACAGTCACAAAAATACTGGGAGGCAGGCAGTATCATCATCCACATTTTACAGATGAGAAACTGAGGCCGTCAATAGGTACTTGCTCAAGGTTATACAGGTAGGAAGTTTGATGCAGGATTTGAATTCAGGTCTTCCTGACTCCAGGGTTAATGTTCTATCTACTAAACCAGATAGCCACCTTCAGAAGTGGTAGTTACTTACCTCTCATGGAGGGATTCTAAAGCAGCTTTTGTTAACTTGACATTAATGATAGAGAGGTCTGTAATCTTTCTGGGGCATGTGATAGAAAATTTCCCAAGACTTATCATGCCTATGTAAGCTCAATACCCCAGAAAGCAGCTATAAAAATCTATGTATGTATATGCTTCTATGCATATGTGCATCTATGTATGTATAGATCCATATACCTGCACATATGCATGCATGCACACATAAATACATTTCTATTAATCCTACACAAGGAAATTATAAATCATTTCTCAAGAATAAAGGTCTGGGAAAGAAACTAAAATCCCTAGGACCAAGTAGCATATTTCCTTGCTATTTTGCATAGAAGGAAAAGTTTTCAGAATGCAAAGACAGATTTTGTAAGTAAAGAGAAAGTTAAGAAGACAGATACTGAGATTTGTGAACCACTGGTTAAGAACATGGGAATGTTGAGTAGTTGACCGCAGGGAAAATGCAAAGTAATTAGGGCTTTTTTTTTTACTGAAAGAATTGGCAGATGTGTGCGTGTGTGTGTGTGTGTGTGTGTGTGTGTGTGTGTGTGTTTGTGTGTGTGTATGTGTTGGTGGTATTTTTCTTCAGTTATCTCACTTGTGTCTGACAACTACATCCCTAAGTCGAAGATGTATTAGTAAAGGTTTAACAACCAGCCTTGGGGGGGAGGGAAGAAACTATATATTCATGACACATTTATTAGCATTTCTCCATCACTTTATCAAGTATAGACAATGAAGAAAACAATAAATAAAGTTGATCTATTATAGCATTTGTTGATCTGTGAGGTAGGCATTCTCACATCAAACTATTAACAATCAACTCTCATGATCCTGTATGAACCACCTCCATGTCTTCCTTGAAATAAGCTATGCATGATATATATATAACAAGATAGATATTAGAAAAAGTAGTGATATATATGTATACATTTGTATATATGTGCATGTTTATATATGTGTATACATATGTATTTACACACACATGCATACTTACATGAGAGTTCCTGTGCAATGTTTTGTTTTGAGAAGTCTTTGTGAGCCAGCATATTATTCCCCTTCCCTACCTGTCTAGTAACCCTGACAAAAAGAAAAGCAAAAGAAAGTAGCCACAGTGTAGGAAGAACAACGGCTATGGAAATAATCAAAATTTGACTGATGACAAACTGTAGAGAGCAGCTGACTTAAAAAGTCATGGCTTAATTTGTCAATTCAAAAGCTTTCAATGTTACTGGTAACAAGGTAGGTGAATTAGAACTTCAATGTAGGTAGGAAAATTTGACCTTACGGGTATCACTAAAACTTGATAAGATGAAATTCATGAGGAGAGTATGACTTAGGAAAAATATACCTTCACAAAAGAAAGAGAATATGGCAGTAGAACAGTGTTATATAAGAACATATATTAGCATGACCAGGAACTGGAAGGCAGCAGACTGGGACAGAATGTCTGGGTGGTAGAGATCATTGGAGAAGAAATAAAATTCAATGTTGTGTAAGTATACTACAGACTACTTAGAAAGGAACAAACAAATGAGTGGTACAGGAAACAGATCACAAGCCTTATGTGCAGGTATGATGTATAAATGATGATAAATCTCAGTTATCTAGATATCTGATGGAGCTTTCCTTTTGCTAAGTCAGAGGAGCTGAGATGTTCTTTGCTTGCCTTCATGGTAATTTCATCTTTGAAATAACAGAAACAAGAACTTCTATTCAGGATTTGATTCTGACCAAAAAGGAACAAGAAATAGGTCCGCAAATGGAAATGATGGAAACATTGTGGGGAGGGGGGGGAGGAGCATGAACACCCCTTTTCAGAAATCATATTAGAAAGTGAAAGAAACTCTGAAAGTATTCTAAATTTTGGAGGAAAAGGCTTCAGGGAATTCAGAGAAGGACTGGTAAAATTCTTGGTAAAATGGTAAAAGTGGTGAAATTCAGAGGAAGACATTCAGATCGATGGAATGCTTTAAAACAAATCCATTGCCAAAGACACAAAGGTAAACAACTTGATAAGGAAGAAAACTGCTATTTAAAGATATTGTTGTTGATGAACAGGAAGTTCAAACAATGCAGATTTTAAAAAAGACATACGTAGAAGACAGAATGGACAGCAGATTAAGGAGGACAAAAAATACAAGTGTAGTTTTGTTGTATCACAGCAGTTTCAGGAGTGCCAAACCTTACAATGAGCTGAGGCTTGCCATAAATGATCAAAGAAGGGAGTAGAACCATTATTCAGAACGGATAAAATAATGACAACCAATAAGAATGCAGAAATATGTGGCTTTATTTTTCTTTCATTTTCTCTTCTAAGAAGAATGAAGCTTGGTGTGGAAAGGACAGGACCAAAATAACTATTAGGGAGTTGAAACTAAAGATAAGTTGGGACATTCAATAATAAGAGAGCACCTAGCCACCCTTGATTTGTTCAATTTACCCAACCCACATATATTCCATTCCAGGGTTACTGAAAGAATTGTCATATGTAATTGATGAGTTCCTATTAATTAGGGATCACTGTAAGAGTGTAGAAAACATGAAATGTACCCCAGAATTGGAAGAGGGAAAATATTCTTCCAATTTTCAACAAAGGGATGAGAATAGTTTCTATAAACTATCGGCCAAGGTGCTTGATTGATTCCTGACAAAAATCTAGAATGTATTATTAAAGAGACATAATTTGTGAGAATACAGAAAGGGTCATTCAAATAGAAATTGATCCATTAATTACTTATCTTTGGTTCTGGTCATTTGACCAACTCTAATTCTATATACCTGCACTATTACTTAGTTCCCTTCCCCCCATCATGTCTACAATGATGGAATGAAAGGTCAATTTTTTTCTTTTTCTGAAATCTATGTAAGCTATATCTATATCATACCCCTGATCTACCAGCATGGTAACCCTGTCAAATAGGAAATGAGATTAGTCTTGCATGACCTGTTTTTGATGAAACCATGCTGGCTTTTTTATTGATCCACTGCTCCCCTTTCTAAATGCTCATAAACCATCCCTTTAATAATACATTCTACAATTTTGCTAGGAATTGAAGTCATCCTCACTGCCAGTAATTTATAGAGTATGTTCTTTCCTTTTTTCTGAAAGTAGGACAACACTTACCTGTCTCTCAGCCTATGATATCATTCTCCTTTCACAGAGTTTTTAAGAGATAGTTGACAAAAACCTTAAAATCACAATGACTTGTTCTTTTAGTAGTCTCAGATCTAGTTAATTCAAGGCCCATCGAACTCACTAAGGTCAACTGGTATTATTCTCTTACCTTGTCTCTTCATTTTGGGATCATCAGCAATCTGTTAACTTTTTGTTGTTATATCTTTCTAAGTTGAATGATCATTAATCTTGGTAAAAACAGAGGAGTAATGCAAGAGCTTTCTCTGTTCATTCCTTCAATCATTAAAATCATCCCTTTAATGCCAAGGAGCAATTCCTTCCTTTCTTTGCTTTCTCTCAATCCCTCAATATGGATCTAAAAGCCCTCTTCTTTTTGTCCCTACCGTTATCTGAATTGCTTTCAGATTCCTTCTCCCTTCAGACAGCTTCCATCTTGTCAACTTCTCCCGCTCACAAATGGATGCCCAGGTGTAATATAACCAGAACTGAAAACAGTATTCTAGATGTGGTTTGATGAAGGCAGAGTACAGCTATACTATCACATCCTTGGTTTTTGGATACCATACTTCTGTTAATATCCAATAGATAAAGTATATTTATTTGTCAATAAATATTTGTCAAATGAATGAAAAATAATAGCTGAAAAATATGAAGACAGCCAGTATAGGCAATCTGCTATTTTATTTGTTGGATTATTTTCTCTGTTTTCTTCTGGGCTCAGTTTGTGGAAGATCAACTCTAGAAACGAAGTGTGGCTTTTATACAAATATTTGGCATTACTAGTTTATCCTTGCAACCATACAAACAAACAAAACAAAGTTGGAAGTGGTTCATAACTAACTTTGAAAAACAGTAACTCCATTATAAACATATATTATAAAAATAGTATAAATAAATATTGATTTCCTTTCCACATTATCTAGACATTTGTACGGAAAAAAATCAATTGAGAGGAAACTAGCTCAGTCATCTACTACTTTGGCCAAGTGTGATTTTTCTCCAACTTTTGGACTTTCTGGCAAAGAAAATACATAATATAGCTTGTCAAGAAGCCCTTTCTTGTATACAGAGCAGTCTCAGAGCTACTGTTAACGTTCTTAGCAGTTTCATCAGCCTTGATGAGCAACGATCTTGGCTCCAGTGCTACGTGGTGTGCAACTCTTAATCCGAGATGTGATAAAATTGATTGCCTTTTTAAAAATCCCCTATGCATTTCCCAGGTATTATACTCTATGTATGAGACTTCAGTAATTGTGATATAGGTTGCAGTAATTAATTTATTTTTATTGGTGCTTGAAATGTTTAGATCTAGGCCACTTAATACCACACTAAAAGTATATACAAATTACATATTGCTTTAGTGCTCAAAGTTTGGGAACTTTTATAAAACAAGGCAGGAGCACTGATTTCACCTGTGGATTCCAGCAACAGAGAGAAGAGACAAAAATCAGAGAAAAGAAAGGGGAAAGAGGGACAGGAATTTGACAGAATTAAATCTTAAAAGGTTATATAAAATTATTATGTCTTATTTCAAGGACTAACTTTTTTGTACTTTTGAGGAATGAGTCTCCAATTATATAAAAAATGCAAAAGGACTGGGCTCCTTTCTATCTCCTTCATCTCTATTTTTCTTTTTATTCTTTCATGCTTAGTTATAGCGGAAACATTTGACTCTGGATGGCCTGGACCTTCATCAATATGTTCTTTCTTTTTTTCCCAAAGTTTTAAAGTACTGTATAGTACAGATATAGTATAGTATATAGTATATAGTGCTATATACTACGGATCAGAAGATCAGGTCATTACTTTATATTGAGATTAAGGAAAATATTCTATATTATTATGGCTGCCAAATAGCCACTGCAGAAGCTCTGCTCTCCCACTACCAAAAAAAGAGGGAAAAGAAACTTTTGTACACAGGGTTTTAATTGGGTTGGATGTCGCTGAATCTCAGATATTTTAATGAAATTCTGTTTGGCGGGTATGAGAAGAACAACATGTGTATTACTGAAATACCTGGTAGTGGAAAAGGCAGTTATGCAGCTGCACTCTATTATCCATATGCGATGCAATTTTCTGTGGTTGCATCATCCTATGAAGAATGTCCAGAATCTGGGTACTAGACTATCATCAAAGTGGGACAGGAATATAGTTCCCCTGCATCTCTCCTTCCTTCCTTAACAAACACGAATAAAATAGTATTCACCAAATGAAACAGGTGTGAACTAAGAAAACATCTCAAATATAAGGGAGAGATGCATGCCAGTTATCTTAAAGGCCAACTTAATGACTTGCTATGTGTGTGTTAGACAGATGGATACATAGATACATACACAATACATGTGTGTATGTATGCATATATGCATGTATATACATGCATATATACATACATACATACACTCACTCAGATAGGGAGTAGGCCTGTGATTTAATTGGTAGGAAAGTCCATCTACTAATTCAAGGTTGGTGATTTTTCTGCATATTTTACTCCTAGAGTTGCTTAGAAAATTGAGAGGTTGAGTGAGTTGTCTAAGGTCACACAGCCTCTAAATATCAGAAGTAGGACTTGAAGTCAGTTCTTTCTGGTTTCAAGGCAAGATCTCTGTTCACTACACGTTGCCCCCCTCTCAACACTGCTTTCCCCTTCCCCTCTCTCTCTCTCTCTCTCTCTCTCTTTCTCTCTCTCACACACACATGCTCACTCATACAAATTACATATACAATGTACACACATATCTGAACTGTTAAATATATACATACATTATGCATGTATGTGAATATATGCTTGTATATATATATATATATATATATATATATATATATGTATCTATTTGACAGTTCAGTCTTCTAACAAGTTGTTCCCATAGATGAACATGAGAAAAAGAGGGAACTTGACTGTTTTTGGAAACTTGCAAAGCTCCTTTAATAAGCCCAAGCTTCCCAACGCAACAAAGCCTCACATTTCTAAGACCCACATTTCACCGGTGTTGATGTTGAATGCAATAGAGTCAAATAATTAAAAAAAATAACATCCTATAGCAGGCAATGGTGAATGTTAGAAGGATACAACCTATAACTGCTAAGGAACTTCAAAACAAAGACGAAAAGAAATATAAAATATAATGAAGAGAATATAGAGGATGGGCTGGTTGGGTGCTGTTGGTGAATGACATCATGGACTGTCAGTGCTCCATTAGAGAGGAAGGGAGGGAGAGAGGGAAAGACAGCGATGGGAGAAGGAGAGAGACAGAGGCAGAAAAAGAGATATAGAGTCAGAAACAGAGAGACAAAGAGAGTGACAAAGATGAGAGAGACCGACTGGAGAAAGAGTGGAGGGAGACTGAGGGACAGCATAGATCATCAGATCCAGATTCAGAGAGACAGACAAACATGCAAAAAGAGACACAGATAGAAAAAGCTGCAATGCACCTTATGGATAAAATGATTATTACAGTTCCACCTTCCACTGGGCTACATTATGACGAGAAAACTTAGAACTTTGAGGAAAAGGGTTTTAGGTTTGCTTGAGACAAGCACAGAAAAATTTCAATTTCTATTGTTCATTTATATAGTAGTGTTAGAGAGTCATAGACTAAGATTTCAAGAGCCAGATTTATATATACTACAAAGTCTTTGGATATGGTTAAGTGGTTTTGAAGTGAAGCCATCTGTCTGATATTAATTGATATGAAATCACATGAGTATTGTGGGCGTGTTAAAAAAGTTCAATTTGTTAGAGTCATTATATAGTTAATTTGGCTAAAAATAATTGAAGATATCAACTAGATTCCGCTCCAGTACTTGAAGGCTCTAAGGCTTGGACAAGCTTTACTTCAAACATCAGCCTGTTCCCTTGCTCCTACTACCACTGTGAAGGATTGCCTGAGAGAAAATACTAGAAAATATAATTGGTCCCAAGCTAACTTCACTGTTAATTCAAAAGGTATTTGAATTCCAAATCATTTCAGAGTGTTGAGTTTAGTTCAAGGGAAAATGAAATGTTCAGAATAAATATTTACCTGTTGGGTGTGTATATCACTTATCCTGTTGGTTCAGGGCTTAATTACTTCTCACCAAGTCTTTTCTAACCTCCTAGCCTCCTAATGCATCATTATGCCTCCAGTCTCTCCTCTTTCCAATATATCCTTCCAAGTACTTCCAACAAAATAATCTTTCTAGTGTACAAGTTTCACTACAACACTGCACTACCATCACCCCTATCCCCCTAAACCTCCAGTGGCTCTCCCTTGCCTACAAGATGAAATGCAAACTCCTTCTCCAGGCATTCAAGGTTTTACACATCATTGCTCAATCTACCTTTAAGTCCCTTTTTCATATAGCTTTCCTCCACACCTAGCCTTTTTAACCAGGGATTTGGGTACTTGCATACATACACATGTATATACATATACATATACATACACATATACACACACACATATGTATATATATATATATATATATACATATGTGTGTTCATAAATATTTCAATTTAATTGGCTTCCTATGTTTTATATTTTATATTTGACAACATCATTCGGAGAAAGTGTACATAGGCTTCACCAGACTGCCTGCAAGGGTCCATGATAAATGGAAAAGATTAAGAATCCTGCCCCATACACTCAATATCCCAGTGAAATTGATGTGTGGGGGGGGGCAGAGTAACCAGCCATTGACAGTGTAAAATAACAGTGATTTGGGGATCAAATGGTTTAGATCTCTGCTTTTTGTTTACTCTACATGTGACATAGGGGGGAACTCCTTATTGTCCCCTGTTCTCAGATTTTCTCATGTTTAAAATTGGGTGCCAGACCAGAGGACCCATGAGTTTCTTTCCAGCTCTAGCTCTAGGATCCTCTAATCTACCAACCCCATATCCTCTCCTCTCCTATTTCTGACCTTTGTGCATGCCTGTAAAGGAGTTCTTCCTCATCTCAGTCTGTTGAAATTCTTCCCTTCTTTCAAGGTCCAGCTTAGGGAGTCCCTCCATCACATGGACCACCCCATCCTCTGAGGTAGAAATGGCCCATGGCTCCTTAATCATTCTTATCTTTCTATTTAGCGTTCTTTTTATATTTATCATGTGCTAACTTATATAAAATAACTATTTTTGTGTGTATGCATCACTCATCCTACTAGATGGTCAGCTCTTTGATGTCAGGGAAACAGTTATTTTTTCATCTTTGTGTCCACAGTTTTTAGAACAGTGGGATTTAATAAATGTTTGGTAATTTCAATCAAATATTTGAAAACATGATAAAAATTAATATGAGCCATCTTAAAGGGACAAGATATATATTTTCAGTTTCAATCCAAGATAGATGCATTGGCTTAAAATCCAAAAAGTCAGAAAATTATATTTAGGAAAAAGACCACAGCCCTGGTACTGTAGAGAAGCAATTTTGATTAAGACATTACTGTAACAGGATATATTCAGAGGAAGAGAAAACAAGTGTAAATGACTTGCATTAATCAAGACCCTGTTATTGTCAAGGCACTGTGCTAGGTGCCAGGAGTACAAGGACATTATCCAAATAGTTTCTGCCCTCAAGCCAATTATATTCTACATTTCACTCCTTGTGTTATTTTCAGTATTTCTTACATTGGAAATTTTTTTTTGGTATTATCCCAAGCAGTAGTTAGTGAAATACTAAGGAGCCATGTCACAGACTGAGACCCTGAAAAAGAAAGAAATCAAACTGCTTGATTGTTTCCTTCTTTAATATAGGGAGACTAGTAAACAAGCAAATAAACAAACAAAAAAACAAACACTATTCTGTGAATTCCAAGAAGGCAAGATGTTTATTTACAAGCTGTTCTAAGAAAGGTGGAATTGTAAAGAGTTTTTTTTAAAAACTTCATTGAATTTGCAAAAAAGGACTGTAATCTTTCACAGAATGATCATTCAATGAGATTTTCACATATTTTTAAGCACTGATGATATTGATTTAATTGCTACTTATATAGGAAAAGTATGCATTGACAGTGCAGATGTGAGAAGCACAGAGACTGCAGGTCCCAGATAAAGGAGCAATCTTCTGTAGAGAGTAACAAGTTTTAATAGAACAGTTGAAAATCATCAGATAAGAAAGATTTTGGTAAAGATCAAGACAGTGAGCACTGGTGACTAGCTCTTGTGGAAAAGAATGGATGAAGTCCTGTGGAGATTAACAGCATTCTCTTTCTGGTCAGCAGCAGGTGGTGAGGATACTTGCTAAAGTAGAAATGGAAAGTGAAGATTGAAAAACTGATGGCAGGAGAGACAGAGGTCTTAGATCTGCATTTTATTTTTGGAGCACTTAACCACTGAATCAAAAGCTCCCTTAGAGCCTGGAAATTTGAAATGCAACAGTTGACAGCATGCAAATGAGATAGGGTTTACCACAAAGAATACTTGGAGGAAATAAGCCAATTCAATTCAATTCAGTTCAATTCAACAGGCATTCATTAAGAATCTATTTTGTGCATCAAAGACAGGATGAGCTATATAGCCCCTGCCCTCAAAGAGTTTATATTCTACTAAACTACAAGTATCATAAAATATAATATGTTTAAAGCATATAACTATAACACAATTAAATGGAAAAAAAGTATACAGATATAAAGGACTTAATAAAGTCACAGGATTTGGTGAATTATTCTGACTTTTGAAGTAACAGCTCCTATCATAGGTAAAAAGAATGGGGACAACTTGGATGGGGTTGTGGTATGAGTGGAGCTGGGAGTCTGGCCATGGTGCTGAGAATTTGCCTCTGACCAGATTAATTATTCTTATGTTAGAAGGTTCTGTTCTAAGACTCTCCATAAAAGGAGAAATAGATGCCTTTAGGAGGTAGTAGCAAGAAAATCTGCTGTAAATGGTGAAAACTTCTAACTCTGTCTCTGATGTTTACTAGATATATGACTGTGGGCAAATCATTAGCTCCCCTGGGCCTCAGTTTCAATATCTGTAAAACTGTATCTTTGAGGTCCCATTCACCTCTAAATCTATGATTCTAAATTTACAATGTATCGAGTAAATATCAAATTTTTATTTATACTCCTAACCAGGAACAGAAAAGTCTCAGTTATTTTACTCCAGTGAAGTTTTTCTGACAGCTTACATTTGTTCGTTTGTTGGTTTTTGTTCCTAAAAGGCAGCTAGATGGGTGCCCTTGGCCTGTAGTCAGGAAGCCCAGAGTAAATATGGCACCAAACACTTATTGACTGTATGACATTGGGCAAGTTACTTAATCTCTGCCTTAGCTTTCTCAAAGATAACCTTAGCATAATAATAGCATCTTTCACAGCAGAAAATAAATGTTTATTTCCTCCCTTCTTTCCTTCCTTCCTTCCTTCCTTCCTTCATTCATTCCTTCCTTCTGGAGCCAGGGGAGATCTGGGGAAAGGATAATTACTGAAATGATTCCTGTTCTCCTAGCTTTTTTGTTCCCTCAGTTGAGGGAACAAATGTGTGAGCTGATGCTGGGATCCAGCATTCCCTTTAGCAAACAATTTTTGTGACATTCCTGACACAGAGAACATGGAGTTACCAATTTTTAAAAAATAATCCTGACTCATAACAGAAATTGTGTTCTAGAAGAACAACCGTCCATTAGAACACACCTATTTCAAGCCTTCATTTCAAAAGAAAACTTAATGTTTTCTTTAAGCAAACATAAATAATAGTTTCATCAAATAGATCATAAAAGAAATAAGAGTTACTAGGTGGAAATAGTTATGCATAATCTCTACCATGTGAAGGAAGGTACATTTCAGGTAGTCCTCTCCTTTGAATTGTGTAGGTATAACTTCAGCAGTGTATTCACATACCAATTCATTGTCAAGGGAGTAGATTTCAGTAGAGAGTCTGAAATGGAGACATAGCGTGAATTGTTGAGAGTTATTCAATTGGAAGAAAAGACAATGATTCTCTTTTAGGGGTAAGGGAGGACATGGAAGGGGAGAATATGGTTTTAGAAATGAAAACATACAAGTGTAATTGTATTGATCCCACCAGGCACTTAGAGTCCACTTTCAATTATATTTCATTTTGTTGTTGGAATCAAAGAGATGGGCAAACATGTTATATAACAATTTCTAATATAGCTGTGGGTGAAAGATTACATTCAATTTGGGGGGAACTGCAAATTACATGATAGAAGTGGGAAAAACAGGTGTTGTCCTTACGTATGTAGCTGACATTACTGACCCACCATCAGTTGGAAATGTACTTTGAATTGCTTTCCAAATAGTGGTGATTCATTCACATACACTCCATCACCTTTGTGATCCACCACAAGCATTTAGGAGATGGCTGTCCATGCATCAGAATAAAGCCCACTGTCCTCCATGAGGTCCAATCTATGACCTTGGCCTCAATAGCACAATTTTCTAACAAACTGAGAGAATCAGTTTTATGGAGGAAAAATCTCTAGCATCCCAGAGATAGGCACCAAAGTTTAAAGGCAGGGGAATGGATTGAATGACTTTGTAATGCATTTTCTAGCTTTGAGTGTCATAATATTGATCAAATAGACCACCAAAAAAAAGGAAATCCTATCACTGATCTTCATATTTAATAAACTACTGCAAATTTAATGATGAAGAAAATAGCTTTAATAATACTAGAAGTTATTTTGACATTCTCAAGTGTCTCTAAGTAGCATTTTATTCATTTTAAGACTTTTTTTTCTTTTAGGAAGTAAAATGAAACGCTTTGAATTTTGGTTTCCTGTTGTTCTGCCATTTCAATGTCCAAAATACCTGCTGTGTAATGGCCTGTAGTGAACATTTAACTTTGACTTATTTTATGAGGCATTAGCTTTGAGCACATTTTAGCCTCCCACTCCTAGGGAAGTACTACTCTTTGGGGCTCTAAATAAGGAAGTAAATCTGTGTGTTGTTCTTCAGGATTCTATAAAGACTCATCAAATATGTGGGAGAAAATGGACCATTATTTGCTCACAGTTTATCATTAAGGAAAGAAAATGTATTACTACTGTTCCCTTTTCACACATGACATTCCAGAAAAAACAAGAATATGATCTGAGTTCAAGTCCTAACTCTCCTACTAATTAGCTAACATTTGGTAATTCATTTTGCCTCTCTGGGCCTCATGTGCATCATTCATAAAATGAGAAACAAAAACTCTAAGATGTTTTCCAAATCTATAAATCCATTTCACTGATATTCTCTTAATATATGTGAGTTTTTGTCTTTATCCAAAACTACCTGAGGCAATACTTTAAAAAAATGCCCTTGAATATCTTGAAGATAATTCTTCATTGGAATGACTAGAAACAATTTTCTGGCAATTTGTTCATTTGATTTGAGATAAGCAAGTGTTTTCTTCTACTCATCCTAAAATGTTTTGCATATTGTTGCAAAACTGATCTTCCAATGCAAGCACGAATGAATGAAAAAAACATTTAAGCATTTATTAAGGGCTGGTGAAGCAAAAACAAAATAAAGACCTTCATTGAACTCAAGGAAGTTATAATTCTAATAAATAGAGGGAAACAATGCATACTGTTTACTGGTGGCATGGAAAAGTAGTTTTATCTGGGAAGTTACAAGGATGGTGAGCCATAAAGAAAAAGAGTGACATAACTTTTCCAGTAGTAGAGGCAATATTGGTTTGATTATGATTCTAGAATTGGAAATTTGGCTGGGGATTGGGGGGATGTTACCTGTATAGCAGAAAGACAATTGGTAAAGAAGAGAATTAGGCACAACCTCTATAGTACTGATTTGTGAGAGACTCATGTGTGGTTCAGTGTTTCAAACCTACTGATTAAGCCAGGCT
Organism: Potorous gilbertii; assembly: GCA_028658325.1. Lineage (NCBI taxonomy): Eukaryota > Metazoa > Chordata > Mammalia > Diprotodontia > Potoroidae > Potorous > Potorous gilbertii. The sequence goes on from JAQQSK010004965.1 coordinate 14,509, forward strand.
TCATATCACTTCTAAACAGAGACTTTCTACAGTCTGGTGCCAATCAATTTATATCAATTTATTACAGTCTTGGAGCCAAGATGGCAGAGTAGAAGTATGCACATACTCTAGCTCTTCCCCTACAGTCCATAAAATACCTGTAAAGAAAGACTCAACAAATTCTACAGCAGCAGAAGCCACAGAGCAATGGAGTGGAGGAGATTTTCAGCCTAGGGTAACCTGGAAGGTTGACAGGAAAAGTCTATTGCACTGGATGCAGAGAGGAGCACAGGCCAGCCTGGGCTGCACAGCATGGGGAGGAGCAGGCCTCAGGGGTGGAATCCCCAGCAGCAGTGGAGCTTTGCAGATCCCTCAACCTACAGGCTCCAAAGGCAGCTTCAAAGGTCAGTGAAAAGGTTTTTTCACCTCCATGACAAGGGAGTAGGGTCCTTCCCAGCCCTGGCCCCAGTTAGCAGACTTAGCAGTAGCAGTGAGTGGCAGGGGTGACTGCTGTGGAGATAGCCATGGAATGCAGCAGCCAACTTCCATTATTGGAGCCTTAGCTTGAAGACTCTGGGGGATTGAACAGCTGGTCTGAATCTCAGTCACATCCCAGATCAGGGAGTTAACTCCTCTCCCTTGATTGTGCCACCTTGGAAGAACTGAGATCTTACAGGTCCCCAGAGTATACCCTACCCTTGACCAAGGACACAAAAATCAATTAACTGTTTAGGAAAATGCCCAAAAAAGGAAAAAAAGAGACTATAGAAGGTTACTTTCCTGGTGAACATGTATTCTCACCCATCCTTTTGGATGAGGATGAACAATTCTTACCATCAGGGGAAGACATAAAAGTCAAGGATCCTGCATCCAAAATCTTCAAAATAAATATGCAATGGTCCCAGGCCATGAAAGAGCTCAAAAAGAATTTTGAAAATCAAGTAAGAGAGGTTGGGAAAAAATTTGGAAGAGAAATGAGAGTGATCCAAGAAAACCATGAAAAATGAATCAACAGTTTGCTATAGGAGATTCAAAAAATGCTGAAGAATATAAAACCTTGAAAAATAGCCTAACCCAATTGGCAAAAGAGACCCAAAAAGTCAATGAGGGAAAGAATGCTTTAAAAATCAGAATTAGCCAAATGGAAAAGGAGGTGGAAAAGTTCACTGAAGAAAACAGTTCTTTAAAAATTAGAATGGAACAGATGGGAGCAAGTGACTCTATGAGAAACCAATAAATTACAAAACAAAAACAAAAGAAAGAAAAAAATGGAAGATAATGTGAAATATTTCATTGGAAAAACAACTGACCTGGAAAATAGATCCAGGAAAGA
>JAQQSK010004966.1:0-15728 GCA_028658325.1 Potorous gilbertii
TCCAGAGGGCAAAATAAGTATTCAAGGAGTCTATCGATCACCGCCTGAAAGAGATCCAAAAAGAGAAACTCCTAGGAACATTGTGGCCAAATTCCAGAGTTCCCAGGTCAAGGAGAAAATATTGCAAGCAGCTAGAAAGAAACAATTCCAGTACTGTGGAAATACAATCAGGATAACACAAGATCTAGCAGCTTCTACAGTAAGGGATCTAAAGGTGTGGAATAGGATATTCCAGAAGTCAAATGAACTAGGACTAAAATGAAGAATCACCTACCCAGCAAAACAGAGTATAATACTTCAGGGGAAAATATGGTCTTTCAATGAAATAGAGGACTTTCAAGCATTCTTGATGAAAAGACCAGAGCTGAAAAGAAAATTTGACTTTCAAACACAAGAATGAGAAAAAGCATGAAACAGTAAACAGCAAAGAGAAGTCATAAGGGAGTTACCAAAGCTGAACTGTTTACATTCCTACATCAAAAGATAATATTTGTAATTCTTGAAACTTTTCAGTATCTGGGTAATTGGTGGGATTACACACACACATGCACACACACACACACACACACACATACACACATGCACGCAAACACAGAGACAGAGAGCACAGAGTGAATTGAATAGGATGGGATAATATCTTTAAAAAATTAACGTAAATGTATAAGAGAAATGTATTGGGAGGAGAGAGGGTGAAATGAAATGGCGCAAATTATCTCTCACTGAAGTGGCAAGCAGGAGACGTTTAAGTGGAGGGAAAAAGAGAACTGAGAAAAAAACATGAAGTTTACTCTTATCACATTCGACTAAAAGAAGGAATAAAATGCACAGTCATTTATATGTAAACCTACCTTACGGTATAGGAAAGTGGGGGAGAAGTAGATAAGCAGGGTGGGGGGTGATGATGGAAGGGAGGGCAATGGGAGGAGGGAGCAATTTGAAGTCAACACTCGGGAAGGGACAGGATCAAAAGAGAGAATAGAAACAATGGGTGGCAGGACAGGATGGAGGGAAATATAGTTAGTCTTACACAACATGACTATTATTGAAGTCATTCCCAAAAATATGGCCTGTATTGCATTGCCTGCCTTCCCAAAGGAAATGGGTGGGAAGGAAGGGATGGGGAGAAGTTGGAACTCAAAGTTTTAGGAACAATTGTTGAGTAATGTTCTTGCTACTAGGAAATAAGAAATACAGGTAATGGGGAATAGAAAGTTATCTGGCCCTACAGGACAAAAGGGAAGATGGAGACAAGGGAAAAGAGGGATGATAGAAAATAGGGCAGATAGCTGATAGGGGAAATTAGAATGTTTGGTATATTGGGGTGGGTGGAGGGGACTAATGGGGAGAAAATTTGGAACCCAAAATTTTGTCACAATGAATATAAAAAGTTAAATAAATAAGTTTATATTAAAAAAAAAAATATATATATATATATATATATATATGTAATATCCAAAATACACTGGGAATTGTTATTAAATATATATGATAAAATGTTATTTGCCAATATATGATCAAAGATAAGAAAAACATTCAGCTTTGAATGGAAGTAATGAAAGTTATGCTGAACTACATGAAATCACATCTCATATGATTAATGACAAAATAACTGAAAATGAAAAAATCTGAGGTTTCCTTTCACACCTATACTATTGACAAACATTTAAAAGATACAAATGTTAAATTTTTTAGGACGAGTGGGAATTTGACCCATGATTTTAGAAAGCAATTTGTATGCACTCTGTGGAAATCATCAAAGTGTATATACCCTTTCCCCTGTAATATTAGTATTAGATTGATACCACTGGAGCTCAAAGACAAAGAAGAAAATGCCAGCTATTTTAGGACAAAGAAAAATCTGGAAAGAAGATACAAAGATACCAATTGGGGAATGGCTGAACAAATTGAGGCATATGGATATAATAGGATATTATTATGTCATAAGAAACAGTGACTACAAAGGATACAGAAAAACTTTAAAATTACTTTAAGAACTAATGTAGAGGAAAGTAAACATTCAGGGCAATAATTTAAAGAATGACTACAGCAAGGTAAAAGATGATTTTTTTCCCAATATTCAACAGTCTTTTCAATTTAAAACCAATATAAACTTCAAAACATTGTCATTAAACCATCTTTCTGCTTTCAGAATGCAGCGTGAATATTTTTATTTTAGCAATATGTTAATTATTTTGTTTAATTTAACTTTTTTTCTCATGAGGGAAAATTCTGTTGATATGTGGTTAGGAGGGAGGATCATTGTGAAAATGTTTTAAAAAGAACAATAGTGAACTATTTTTTAAAAGAAAATTAATTTAAAAATCTGCTTCATTCAGCTCAGTCATTTTTTTATAGGACACTAAGATCTTTCTTGATCATTAGTGCATAATTTACCATGCAACTTTTTAGTTATTTTCCAATATTTAATAATTTTTTATATTTGACCATGAGTCAGACACTTTAACACTAAAGTAGAAAGATGACTGATCCGGGGCTTAGGAAGGATCTGGCTTTGAAATTTATTTCTTATTAATTCTATGGTCTTGGGTAACTGGCTAAAATTTTGCGATCCAAAGCTTCCTCATCTTTATGTTGGAGATCGTATTTTTGCTATCTACTTCACAGAGTTGTTGGAAAAGCACTGTCAATATATAAAAACATATTATTTTGGTTATTATATTTGTCCAAGTCATTTTTTAATATGTTGAATAGCACAAAGCTCTTCTTTTGCTTCAACCTCTTAACCAGATTTTTATCCACCTAATTATGTTATCATATAACCCTTATTTGTCTTATCTTCCCTAGGTAAGTGTAGAAAGATAGACTAAACAATTTTCTGTCCTATAACAAGTGATATCATAATATTAGGGAGAGAAGTAGAAATAAAACTCTTGCTCTACTAATATTATTGTATTGAAGACACAGCAAATGAGATTAGTCTGTAAAGTCTAATTATTCATTAAGCCATAGTGGTTTTCAAGAGCAATTATTTCTTTCCCTCATGGATGCACACAAACCATCCTTTTTATAAAAAGCAGCAAGGTTGCACTGGCTAATAGGGGCCTTTCTATTACCTTGTACTCAAAAGTTCTACTCTTGATTTCCATCAAACATATGGGAATTTGGTGTCTGTTCCTAGTAATGTGCAATTCATGGGTCAAGGGTTTGTACTTTGAGATTGCAAAGAGCTCCCTCACTGTGAAATCAGAAGTGCCAATGACTCTCTGACTAAAAGGAAGGGAGTATCCCCCTACTCCTACCCCAGTATATCTCTGCCTTTCCAGCTATGAGTGTTCTCAGCTTGTCTTGAGTTATTACTGAGAGTCAAGTGGGACAGGTGATGTCTTGTTCTCTCACTGCTCTACCCATTAGTAGCCTCCAGGAGTATTTAATTACATAGTATCTAAAGTACATGTCCCGACAACTTATGTGTGATCTTAAGTGAATGAGTGTCTTTACTTACTTAGATGTTTCTAGGACTGGGGTTACCTTGTGAGTTTAAGAGATCTACACAGAGCTGATTACAGCCAGGAAAGAGTCTATAGCAACTATTCCAGTACTTTGGGAGAGATTGGCCATTGATATGAGACTTGGTCTAAATGTGGTTATTTAAATATTTAATGAATTATCTTGTTAATTTCTCTTATCGTATTGTGATGAAGTTTATTTATCAGTAAATTGCAGCCATAATTATGCTCCTTCTATCATTCTCCTTATACACAGTGCAAATACTTTGTGTAATATTTCTGTTATGTGTATGAATAAATTACATATCACAGACATACTCATATTGTGCAGAGTTATTTTTCCTCTTTGTTTTTGTTTGCAGAAGAGGGGCCTATAGATATAAAACAAAATTCTGCCCTAAGTTTCAGGAATCTGGGAATCTATCCCCTTGAGTTAGAGCAGGGCTCTTCAGTACCGAAATTTGTCCTTATCACGCAGGTACCAAACAATGAGTGGGAGCAAATCCACTGTCTCCTGTGCATCAAATGGTATTTTACTTAAGATTAAAATGGTGCAAACAGCAACTAGGTGGCTTAGTGGATTGAGTGCTGGGCCTAGGATGAGGAAAACTTATCTCCCTGAGTTCAAATCTGGTCTCAGACATATATTAGTAGAATAACTGTGAGCAAATTGCTTAACGTTTGACTCAGATTCCTCATCTGCAAATAGAGCTGAAAATGGAAATGGCAAATCAGTATACTACTTTTGCCAAGAATCCCCAAATTGGGTCAGAAAGAGACGGAACAACAACAATGGTGAAACCCAATATTTTAAATATGTAGAATTATATAAGATTTCACCTGTGTGGGTCATCTTGATGCGTAGTAAACGTTCTAAACTCATAGCCACTGTGTTCCTAAGTCATCTCTTGATCTTACAGTGAGTTCTTCATTGCCGCTTTCTCTTTACACCTTGCTACAGGCATTACATTAGAGATTATTTATTGCCATTTATATTTTTATATTTTATTTGCCATTTATAATTTCTTACAGATGAAAAGAGGGTGATGATTCTGAGGATTGAAGAATAGTCACAGCTGATATTATTAATGTTGGATGACCTCTGTCTTCTCAAAGAAGTAGCAGGACCATTAAACCAATATAAAATCAGGGGATACAAGTTCTCTTACAGGGGAAAGGGAAGTAAAGTCTAGGAAATTTCTTTGGGAAATGACAGAAAGAAAGAATATTAAGCAGCAATATTAATACGTAAGATTCATATAACACTAGTGTGTGGAGCCAAGATGATGGAGCAAAGGCAGGGATTTGCCTGAGCTCTTCCAAATTCCCCTCCAAAAAGCTTTAAAATAAAGCCTCAAAATGCATTCTGAAGTGGCAGAATTAACAAAAGGACAGGGTGATAAAAATTCTAGACCAAAACAAACTTAGAAGGTCAGTAAATAAAGGTCTTTCTCACCAGGGTGACAATATAGCACAGTCAAGTGCAAACCATGACCCAAAAAGCTAACAGGAGGCCTTGGGGCTGACTAAATCAGCAGTAGTGACCCCTGGAGATCTCAGTCTATAAATCACAATGGGGTTGGCCAACTGGTCAGAAGCATATTTCATGGGAACCTTTGTTGACCTTGGGCAAAAGACTTTGTTGCATTAGATACAAAATTCTAGGTCATGGTCCCAAGGTAAGATGGAGCACTGGTACTATAGCAGGTGGCCACAGGGGAGCAGGGACCCTGATCACACTTCCATGATAGAAAAAAAAGTAATCTACTTGTGGGTATTGACAGACCAAAGCACAGTCCAGGAGATCACTGAACATACCTCTCCAAAAATCACACCACTTTGGAAGAAGTCACAACCATGAATGTTGTAACTAAATTCCAGAACCACCAAGTCAAGGAGAAAACATTGCTAGCAACCAGAAGGAAACAATTTAAATATCGTGGAATCATAGTCAGGATTCCATACATTTAGAAGCTTTTACCTTGAAATATTTAAAGGCTTGGAATATGATAAGATTACAACAAAGAATCACTTATTAGCACAATGGAATATAATCCAGCTGGGGAAAAAATGATTATTTAATGAAATCATGAAATTCCAAGCACTCCTGCAGAAAAGACCAGAGCTGAATAGAAATTTTTATTTTAAACTACTAGATGAGAGACAATAAGCCAAACTGGGAAGACAAATCATAAGGGATTCAATAAGGCAAATTTTTGCATACTTACATGGTATTTGTAACTAATAAGAAGTCTGTCATTATCAGGGCAATTTAAAGGAGTATACACAAAGAGTACATGGTGTACTTTGACTATGATATCAAAAAAATGAATTAAGGGGTGAAAGTAGAATATCCTGGAAAAAGGATAGGAGAAGTAAAATGGGGCAAATTATCTCACAAATTATTTTAAAGTGGCACGAAGGAGTTTTTATGGTAAAAGGGAATATTGGTTGGTGGTGAATAAAACATAATTATCATTGGAATTGACTCAAAAAGCAAATACCAAACACATTCAGGTGGACATAGAAATCTATCTTATCTGTGAGGGAAGTAGGAAGATGTTAGATAAAAAGGGGTTGCTGATAGTATGGAGGGTTCATTGGGGAAGCTGGCAGCCCAAAGCAAAACACTTTTGAGGATGGACGGTGAAAACAAAAAGAGAAGGAAAAATAAGAAAAATAAGAGGGGTGAAAAAAAGAGTAATCATAATATGATTATGAAAATATGTATAGCAAGTTTTTATAATGAAGACTTCATTCCTCAAATATATAGAGAATTGAGTCCAATTCATAAATGGACAAAGCATTCTCCCCTTGATATATTTCAAGGAAAAAATAAAATTATACATGCTCTAAATCACTGTTGACTAGAAAATGCAAAATAAAACAATTCTACCACCACAATCTATTAAATTGTCTAATATGACATCAAGAGAAAATTATAAATATTTGAGAGGATATGGGAAAATTGTTGCACTGGACCACGTTTGTGAACTGTGACTTGTGAACTGACCCAATCATCCCAGAGAGCAATGGAGAACTCTATTCCCAAAGGATTATAAAGTGACAAATACCATTTAACCTAGCAATAATTTCTCTAAGTCTGTATTCCAAAGATATCAAATAAAAGAGAAAGGATCTATAAATAAAAAAATATATGTAACTATTCTTATTGTTGTGGCAAAGAACTGGAAATTGAGGGATTGCCCATCACACTGGGGAATGACCAAACAAGATACGGTATGTGACTGTGATAGAATACTATTGGGCTACGAGAAAGGATGATGGCAGATATGAAAGGACATGGCAGATATCAGAAAAATCTGAAAAGGCTTACATGCAAAGTGAAGTGAGCAGAACAACAAGAGCATCATACATAGTAACAGTAAAATTTTATTATGATCTACTGTGAAAGAATTAGTTATTCTTAGGATGGAGCCAAGAGGGCAGAGTAGAAGGATACTCTATCTCTCCCCACAAAATGCATAGGGTACTTCTAAAAATTGACTCTAAACAAGTAATAGAGTGGAGAAGTCACAAAATGACAGAATGAAACAGATTTCCAGTCCAAGAGAGCATGGAAGATTGACAGGAAGAGTCTATCACATCTGGCTCAGAGTAGAGCACAGTCCAGCCTTGGACATGCTACACCAAAAGGCCTCAAGCAGAATTCAGGTGATGGAATTTCAAGTAGCAGCTGTGGATCACTGATTTCTCAACCCACAAAATTTAAAAATAGATTCACAGGTCAGTAAGAAAGTTCTTTCACCTGGGTGAGAGGGAAGCATACTCTGGACTCATCCCCTACTCCAGGGAAGCAGCAGCAGCCATTGCAGCAGTAGCATCCAAATTTGTTTTGCAGCCCTAGGCCTGAAGACCCTGGGGGAATCTAGCAGCTGATCTGGATCTCAGTATGAGTGATGGTCCTGGGGTGAGGAGGGGCACTGGCACTGGTGTGGTGGAGTTGGTGGAGACTGTGGAGAGGGAATTCTGCTCACAGTTCCAGTGCAGAAAAGAGTGCTTCTTGCAGTTGCTCACAGACCAGAGAGCAGGCCAAGAAAGGAATAAGCAACTTTCCCTTGATTGTGCCACCTTGGAGGATCTGAGAACTTTCAGGTCCCTAAAGATATCTCAGGGAATAGTTGTACAAAACATCTGAAGCCTAGGGTAGTATACTTTCCCCTTGACAAAGGACTCAAAAGTCAAGTAACTGGCTGGGGAAAAGTCCAAAAATGGAAAAAAAATAAGACTATAAAAAGATTACTTTCTTGATGAAAAGGTGTTTTCTCTCATCTTGTCAGATGAAGAAGAACAAAGCATACCGTCAGAGGAATACATCAATGTCAAGGCTTATACATACAAAACCTCCCAAAACTATACAATGGTCTCAGACCATGGAAGAGCTCAAAAAGGATTTTAAAAATCAATAAGATAGGTGGATGAAAATTTGGGAAGACTAATGAGAGCCATGCAAGAAAACCATGAAAAGCGAGTCAACAGCTTGGTAAAGGAGACTCAAAGAAATGTTGAAAAAAGTATCACCTTCAAAGATGGACTAACCCAAATGACAAAAGAGGTTCAAAAAGCCAATGAAGAGAAGTGCTATAAAAAAGGAGAATTAGTCAAATGGAAAAGGGGATTCGTAATCTCACCGAGGAAAGCAGTTCTTTAAAAATTAGAATGGAGCAGATGGAAGGTACTGACTTTATGAAATATCAAGAAATTATAAAGGAAAAGAATGAAAAATAGAACACAGTGTGAAATATTTCATTGGAAAAACAGCTGACCTTGAAAACAGATCCAAGAAAGATAATTTAAAAATTATCCATCTACCTGAAAAGCATGATCAAAAAAAGAGAAAGACACCATCATCCAAGAAATTATCAAGAAAAATGACCCACTATTCAAGAAGAAGTGGTTAAAATATAAATGGAAAGAGAATTCACTTATCATCTCCTGAAAGGACACCAAAAGGAAAACTCCTAGGAATATTGTAGCTAAATTCTAGAGTTCACAGGTCAAGGAGAAAATATTGTAAGCATCCAGAAAGAAACAATTTAAGAATGGAATTGCAACTAGGATAACACAGAATTTAACAGCTTCTATGCTAAGGGAATGAAGGACTTAGAATATGATATACCAGAGGACAAAGGAGATTGGATTAAAACCAAGAATCACCTACCCAGCAAAACTGAGTATAACACCTGAGTATAACAAGTGTAATTTCAATGAAATATAGGACTTCAAAGCATTCTAGTTCAAAAGACCACAGCTGAATAGAAAATTTGACTTTCCAATACAAGAATCAAGAGACACGTGAAAAGGTAAACAGGAAAGAGAAGCTGTAAGAATTCATTAAAGTTGAAGTATTTTCATTCCTACATGAAAAGATGATATTTGTAACTCATGAGACCTGTTACAATATTAGGGTGCTTAGAAGTAAAATATCTATATCTATATCTATGTCTATATCTATATGTATGTATGTATCTGTATGTATGCATACATATGTGTGTATATATACACATGTGTAGGTTTATATAGGTATGTATGTGTTATCTATGTGTAAGTATGTATGTGTACATGAGTATGTGTGTACATATACATGTATATACATATATGCACTTACATACATGCATAGAGCGCACAAACTGAGCTGAATAGAAAAGGAGAATAACTAAAAATAAAATTTACTGTTGAGTGGAATGTACTAGGAGTAAGAGAAAAAGAGAGGTAGAATGTGACAAATCATCTCACATTAAAGAGATAAGAAAGAACTTTTAAAACAGTGGAAGAGGAGGGAGATGAAATGGAATGAGTGAGCCTTATTCTCATGACATTTGGCTTAAGGAGGGAGTAACACACACTCAATTAAATATGGAAATCCATTTTACCCTCCAAGAAGGTGGTTGGTAGGAGAGGGAAGATCATAGAAGGGAAGGCAAACTGGGGAAAGGATAATCAGAAGCAAACACTGTTGTGGGAGGACAGGTCAAGGTAGAGAATGTAATAAATGGAGGACAATATAGGACAAGGGGAAATGTGGTTAGTCTTTTGCAACATAACTATCGTGGAAGTGTTTTACATGATGTCGTGCCAATGCAATATTTACTGTGCACACAACAGCCATGAATATCACAGAACAATTCAGAATCATGAAATACCACAGACTCTACACATGGAAGGCAGAACCAAAACATTTATTCAGGCCCAAATCCATCACAGGAACAAAATTCTATACATAATAACAATGCAGAGGACAACACCATCCCCCAAATTTCTCCCTGCTTGGCTTCCCACAAACTAGGTCCATTCCATTCATCACAAGTAGGCTCTCTTAAGCAAAATCACAAACAATCACATATCACTCACACTACCTAGGAACCTGCATCCTTCCCAGCTCTGACTGCTCTCAAGACTAACTTCTCTCACCTCTGCTGTAGCTGGGTCTATTCCTGCTCCACCCATTCAGCAAATCCCTCCACTACAGGCTCTATGGGACTTAAGGTATCTATTAATGAAAAGAAAAGATTTTCCAATTCAAATTACTGTTGCCTTCTTCCCCAAGATCTTTCATATTCATTACTTAGGTAGGTGGGGCAACTGGTATCAACAGCACTTTGCAGCAATGTAAGAGGGATCACATAAAATGAGCACCTAAAACAGTATCTTAAGGTGGGATTTGAGTACGAGCATGCCATCATTCCCCCCTCAGAAAAATTGGGCCCCAAATCCTGGGGTAAAGGGTGAAGGTCTCTTCTTTCATAGCTACCTCCTGCTGAGAGCGAACATAGAGCTGCCCCAGCCCTAACAGGTTCTATTTAAGAGATCAGATCTTTAGGTAGCATATAGAGTTTGGTCACCTTCTGGTCCAGAGACGACACAGCACAGTCATGAAAAGGGGGTGACATGCAGTTTAAGGCATCAGGCATCTGCAGGTGGAGAGCATTAAAGCCACAGAAAACACATCTGACCAAGAAGGTGAAAATACCAAAAGTCAAAAAGAAACAAGGAGACAATAACCAGAAGCAGGGTAGATAGAGGGTCAGTCACGCTTCTGGAGTCTATGAGCTCATTTTCATAGCCTCATTCACTATTGTTTACTGTTGTCCAATTTGTAGTCCCTGAGTCATCACTGGCTAGAGGTATACCCTCTTTAATATGTCTGGGGCCTGGCCAATAGCCCATTCTCCCTGCAGGTATGATGAACCTGGATACATGTTTCAGAATGATCTGCAGGGGCAACTTCTACCTCCCTGCTCAGTCTAAAAGCAAGCCTGTTTCCTCAATGCATTCATATATTTCATTAGTTGGAATGCCATCTATTCTTCCAAATTCTACCCCTTTTCTTGTTAATCCAATCAGACTCTGAATCCATTGGCCCTCTTGAGAAAAACTTCTCTTCACCAATTCTCACCATCCAAGGTGCCAGGGATTCTCCCATCTTTTGGGTGAACCAACTCAAAACATCTGTGACCTCCTCCTGAGCAAAATTCTCACTTACCTCCCCAAACACTGTGAGGGGTCCCCTGATTCCACTGCTCCCTTCTTAGTACTGGGCAAACCTCAGCCTCCTCACTTGTTTCATTCTCCTCCCACACATCCTCCTGGCCTGTGTTTAGGTCTAAATCAAGTCTAGCCTATGCAAATGCTGCATTCAGTTTTCTATTGTTAACTTTTTATCTTCTGTGAGATAAACCAACAAAAGCCCCTTCTTCTACCACCCAAAACTCTCCAGCTTCCTCTCCCAAAAGTTGCCCCAACACTGAAGAACAAAAAGCCTCTCCTGAAAAACACCCAGTTCTCTTTCCATGTGAGCCTTCTCTTCCAGCTGCCTGTTTCACATTTACATACAATTCGATGGCCTATTACCTTAGCTCAGTCTCTCCTACAGACCCCTGCCATTTCTTTCCCTGCTTCCATTGCTATTACCTGCAAACATTGTTCTAAGTGTCTGGGTTCTCCCTATTGTAGTCTCAGTTCCCAGTTTTCACAAAGCCCTGTGCCCATTCTCTTTCTAGGGAGGATCCCACCCTGGGATGTCCATTTCTTTCTTTGTCTCCTCTGCTTTCTGCCTCCAAATTAAGGTCTGATATTTCATGATCCCATCCTGGTTGCCATTTGTCACGACAATACAATATTCACAGCACTCACAGTAGCCCTTTCAGAATCATGAAATATCACAGATTTTCCACATGAAAGACAGAACCAAAACGTTTACTCATACTCAAATCTATCACAGGAACAAAAATCTATACACAGTAACAGTGCAGAGGACAATACCATCCTCAAGACTTTCCCCTGCTAGGCTTCCAACAAACCAGGCCCATTTATCACAAGTAGGCTCTCTTAAACAAAATCACCAACCATCACAAAATCACTCATGCTACCCAGGAGCCTGCATCGTTACTAGCTTTGACTGCTCTCAAGACCAACTTCCACTCAGTTTTGTTCTAGCTCAGTCTCTTCCTGCTCCACCCATTCGGCAAGCTCCTGCCAAAACAGGTTCCTTGTGAATTAATCAATAGGAAACATTTTCCAATTCAAATTACTATTTCACATGTCTATACATGTATGAATATATTGAATTGTTTGCTTTCTCAATCAGGGTGGATGGGGAGAGAGGAAGGGAGAGAATATGGAACTCAAAGTTTTAATAATGAATGTTGAAAACTATTTTAGCATGCAACTGGGAAATAAGATGGGCACACAGTGGGATATAAAAATCTATTTTTCCCTATGGTAAAATGGAGGAGAGGAGGATGTAAAGTGGGGTAATAGAAGGGATGATAGACTAGAGGTAGGGGATAGCTGGGATGCATGCTGTCCTGGGGTGGGGGCTGAGGAGAGATGGGAGAAAATTTTGTATTCACATTCTTGGGGAAGTAAATGTTGATACCAAAAAATAAATAATTTTTTCTTAAAAAAGGGGAAGTTTTGTCTTTCTCTTCCTATCTCAGTGAGTACTTCTCAAAGTAGTATGGTATCTTATAAAACAATCTCAATATCTTTGTGTCTTAAACCACATGGCATTCTTCTGTGAAACTAGGAGTCTTCTGTTTTTTTTTTATATTGATTTTTATACTCTTCCTCCTTTAAATCAGTACTCTTAGAGATACCTTAATTGATAAATTCACTGACCTTTTCTCGGTCTTCATCCTTTTTGACCTCTCTACGAGATCCGACACATTGACCATGGCCTTTTTTCTGAGCATTTTCTCCTCTTTGTGTTTTCATGACATTTGTTCTTCTAGGTCATCTTCCTTTCATGACTGTCTCTTCTCAGTCTCCATTGCTGTATCATCATTCTTTGCCTATTTTCTTATTTGTGACTGTGACCCAGGTCTTCATTCTGGGACTTCTTTTATTTCTCCATAGTCCCTCTTTGATGATTTTATAAACTGCCATTGGTTCAGTGATCTCATTCAATCATTAGATCAATTATTGTTTCTATGCAGATGACTTCTGAATTTATATATATGTGTGTATATATGTATGTGTGTGTGTGTATATATGTGTATATATATATATATATATATATATATATATATATATATACACACATAATATAGCCTTCATCTCTTTTCTAATTTCCAGTCTTTCACAGCCAACTGCATGATAAGATGAATACATCAACTTTTCTTTTATTTAATTATATACTTTATGTATTTTCAGTTTTCAACTTTTACATCCATAGCATTTTGAATTTAAAATTTTCTTCCCATCTTTCTCATACTCCACCCCAGGACAGCATAAACCCTAAACACCACTTCCTCTAATATGCCTCACTTCTATCACCCTTCTTCTCATATCCCCCTCCCATCTATTTTCCTGTAGGGCAAGAGATATTTCTATACCCCATTGCCTTTACAACTTATTTCCTAGTTGCATGCATGAAAAATTCTTAACATTCATTTTTAAACTTTTGGGTTCCACATTCTCTCCCTTCCTCCATGCTGACCCACCATCATTGAGAAATCAAGTAGTACAATATAGATCATACATATGTAGCCATACAAAACACTTCCATAATAGTCATGTTGAAAGGACTAACCACATTCTCTTCTATCCTGTTCGGCCCTCCATTTATTCCATTTTTTCTCTTGAGCTGTCCCCCCACTATAGCGTTTGTGATTACCACGTCCCCCAGTCTGCCCTCTCTCCTATTATCTTCCCTCTCCTATTGCCTTCCCCCTGCCTTCCTGTAGGGTAAGATAGATTTCCATACCCAATTGAATGTATGCTATTCCCTCCTTAAGTTAAATCCAATGAGAGGAAGGCTCATTTATTCCCTCTAAACTCCTTCTCCTTCCCATCTGTTGTAAAAGCTCTTTCTTGCCCCTTTGATGTAAGATGACTTACTGCATTCTACCTCTCCCTTTCTCTTTATCCCCAATATATTCCTCTCAACTCATAATTTTACTTTTTAAGAATCCTCCCTTGCAGATTTAGTTCACCCTGTGCTCTCTGTCTATATATACATGCATACTTATACACACACATACACACAAATACACACATGCACATGTATACATATACACACATAAATATACATACATATACATATATACATGCACACATATCTATACATATATGTATATACATATGTATACACACACATACAGGCACACATATATATCCTCTAACTATCTTAATACTGAGAAAGGTCCCATGAGTTATAAATATCATCTTCCCATGTAGGAATGTAATTACTTCAATTTTAGTGAGTCCTTATGGCTTGTCTTTCCTGTTTACCTCTTCATGTTTCTCTTGATTCTTGTATTTGAAAGTCAAATTTTCTATTCACCTCTGGTCTTTTCAACAAGAATGCTTGGAAATCCTTTATTTCATTGAAATTCCATTTCTTCCCCTGAAGCGTTATACTCAGTTTGGCTGGGTAGATTTTGCTTGGTTTTAATCCTATCTCCCTTGAGCTCTGGAATAATCATATTTCCAGCTCTTCAATCTCCTAGTGTAGAAGATGCTAAACTCTGTGTTACCCTGATATCATTTTCACAACACTTGAATTATTTCAGTCTGACTACTTGCAATATTTTTGTAATATTTTGTGGCTTCAGTTGCTTTAGAATTTGTTCAGACTGATTTTTACAGGTATTTTCAGGCATTTGAGTTAAGAGTTCAAGCAGGTCCCTTTTTCTACTCAGCCATCTGGGCTCCTTATAAGCCCTTAGCTTATCTCTTATGCTCAGCTGTATATAGAAATATGTTGTGCCCCTCAGGGAATAAAAAGAAGAATAAGATTAGGGAAAGGAGGACTGATAAAAGAGAGGGTGGAATAAGGGAAATAGAATTGAAAAACAAACTACACATTTGAGATGGGACAAGAAAAAAGAGAGAAGAATAAACATAAAAAGGAACAGAGGGAAATACAGAGTATTCAGAACTGTATGTGAATGGGATGAGCTCATGTGTAAAATGGAGGAGTATATCAAAATAGTTTAGAAAGCAGAATTCAACAATATGTTATTTACAAGAGTCACGCTTGAGGTAAAAATAAAAGAAACAGAAAGATACATGTAGAGTTACATTAAAGCACTGGATAAAAAATTAAAATATTTCAGCTGAAGTAAAATAAAGGCATGTGTAGTAATTAGGATCTGAGACTAAGCAAAAACAAAAATAGACTCGTTAACTGAAAGGAACCATAGACAATGGAGTAATATAGGGGTGGGGGATGTATCTGATTTCTCTAATTAAGTTTAAATTTTTCAAATATATAGACAACTTAATCAAATGTATGACATTTTAGAACTATTCTTCATTTGATTAATGTTCAAAGATGTAAAGAGGTTGTTTTCAGAAGATAAAAATCAATGTTTTGTATAGTCATCTTAAATTATAGTCATCTCTAATTCACTATTTATTAGAAAAATGAGACTTAAGCAGTTCTGAGGTACCACCTCACACCTATCAGAAATGACAAATGCTGGAACAGTTGGGAATAACAGGCACAATAATAAACTATTGGTAGATTAGTGACCTGGGCAAGCCATTTTGCAGAACATTTTGGAACTCTGTCTAAAAGGCTACTAAACCATGCTTATCCTTTGACCTAACAATACCACAGCTAGCTCTGTATTACAAAGAAATCAGGGGCGGAGCAGAAAGACTCACCTATGCTAGGTCCGAACCCACAGCCCATAGATTCCCTGTAAAAAGAACTCCTGACAAATTCTGGAACAGTGGAAGCCGCGCAGCAACACAGTGAAGGAGATTTCCGTTGCAGAGAGCCCTGAAAAA
>JAQQSK010004967.1:0-23420 GCA_028658325.1 Potorous gilbertii
TATTTTCTTCTGACTTCCTGAACAACTCATAATCCTGGATCAAAAATCCATGTTAATTTGCAAACCACTTGGTGGAGTTCTTCTTTACACATCAGCTTCTCACTTTCCAGCTGTCCTTGGGGGTCCATGTCATGAGACCCCTTTAGAAGTCAAGCCAAGTTATAATGAGATCCTTTGGGTGCTTCTGCAACTAAAACCTCTTGGTGAGTGTCCAAGATGTGCCTGGCTTATTTTTAATTCTGCTCTATGACAAATAAGGATTTATGTGTAATTTGTTGTTGTTTTACCCTAGCATATTTTCTTATCGATCAGTTTGTTCCCAACAATATCTCCTCACATGTCTTTCCTTTATGACAGAATCCTTTCTCACAGACTGGGTGTAAATGACATGGTAATAAATAACATTAATGTAGTGAATCTGATACAAACAATTTACCACTGCACGTCTTTGATTATCATGGTGGGTGCATGAGAGACAGAGGCCGAAATATTCCCTGAAAGCACAATTCATAGATTTCTATAGAATATATATCAAATGTCCAGACTTCGTCTTAACGACTCATTTTCACTATATGTCATTCAACTCGATTTTCTATCTCACTGAAAACATTCTCCAATTGCTGCTGAGTGATTGGAAAAATCATATTCATAATTCTGATCCTAAATTCCTCCAAAGAATGGGGTTTTGATGAGTCAACAAAAGGTTTAAAGACGTTTCCTTCTATTATGAGTACATCCAGATTGCTCAAAGTTTCAAGTTACATAGGGATTTTATAAACCTGGAGTAGCAGCTCGTGATCCAAGAGGGAATAAAAGGAAACATTTTGCGAAAGACATTAAAGATTATCTCTGCTCATAAGCTTCAATGAGAAGATTTATGTAGTTTTCAAACTCTAAAGTATTATATTTTAAATAAAGTTTTTTAAAAATGTATTTATTAGTAAATATAATTAATAAATCAAATAAATAAGTGTAAATAAATTTTAAATTATTTAAATACTTAAAGTATTATCTTTTCTTTTGTAAATTGTAAAGTTGCAGCAAAAGTCAAATTTCTCTGATTTCCCTTGAAAACTAAGATTCCTTAAGTGATTCTGGTATCTTAGTATTTGAGATCTAAGTTTGTACTGAATATTTTGAGAATTGTAGACTCTTTATTTACTTGTTTCCTTATTCTCACCAAATATTGTAAAATATTGTCATTTTCCTTTTTATTCCTGAAGAATAGAATTTAAGTTTTGTGAAAAAAACTAAAGTCAGGATTAGGGACTTTTCTTCTATTTACTTTAGGAAAAATAATCTTTGTTTTTTGAATTTGGTTCTGAAAACCAAACTGATAACTGATCTTTTTTTAACCAAAAAATAGCCTCTTCCTCTTATTAATAGCTCATTATGATAGTCGAAACTTACTCTGACTCTAGAGGAAAAAAAATCAGTGGACTTTTTAATTCTATACAAAAAACAGGTACCATATATTTAGAAAATATATAAAGCTTTTGTTCAGTCTCCAGTGAATTGTTCAAGAAGGGATCATACCAACAATAGAAGATAGGATAGGGCTGGGAAGCATCCCATATGAAGAAGACACATTTTTCCTTTTGTTTACTATGCCCATGGGAAAAGATGTGCTTGTTTGTTTGTTTTCCCAACATAAGGCACAAAGAAATTTCTTTTAACAGCATCTGGTACTTGGCTAGAAAGGAGTTGCATAAAATGTCCAATTCATTCTTGCCTTCACATTGGTTTATTTTCAGATGAGGGGTGAAATAGGAAAGGGAAAGTAAAGTTTCCTCAATCCTCAAAGAATTTTTATTCAAAGGAACAAAAAAGAGATTAGTTACATGACTGTAAGCTCTTGATAATCCTTACTTCTTTATTACTCAACTGAAACTGCTCTCTCCAAATGACCAATTATCTCTTAATTGTTGAATATGATGATCTTTTCTCAATTTTCATCCTTCTCAACCTCTCTGCATGAACTATTTGACACTGTTGACCATCCTCTTTTCCTGGATACTCTCTGAGTTTTCCTACTGCTACTCTTTCTCACTGTCTGCCCCTTCTGTGTCTGTAACTGGATGATTTCCCACATCGCATACCCTAAATGTGAGTACATGCCAAAACTTTGTCCTGAGTCTTCTTATATTCACAGGGTAATATGATGAGCTATCAAGGGTTTAATATTATCTCTATGTAGATGACTCCCAAATTTTTAGCTTTTCTTTCTCCTTTAAATTTACTTTTGTCTCTTCAACTGCCTAGACATCTCAAACACAATGTACTCTAAACTGAATTGATTTTCTTTCCCCTCCAATGCATTTAAAGAATAAGAGCACCTAAAACTGGGCATAGATCAATGCCTGACACCATACACAAGAATAAAGTCCAAATGGATACATGATCTAGATATAAAGGCTGATACTATAAGCAAATTAGGGGAGTAAGTAATAGTGTATTTGTCAGATTTATGGAGAATAGAAAACTTTATGACCAAATAAGAGATAGAGAACATTGTAAAGTGCAAAATGGATAATTTTGATTACATTTAATTGACAAGTTTTTGCACAAACAAACCCCATACAACCAAGATTAGGAGGGAAGCAAAAAACTGGGATAGAATTTTTGCAACTAGTGTCTGTGATAAAGGCCTCATTCTAAAATATAGAGAGAACTGAGTCAAATGTACAAGAATACAAGTCATTTCCCAATTGATAAATGATCAAAGGATATGAATGGGCAGTTTTCAGAGGAAGAAATTAAGCTATCTATAGTCGTATGAAAAAAATGTTCTAAATCACTATTGATTAGAGGGATGCAAATCAAAACAACCCTGAGGTACCATATCACACCTATCAGATTGGCTAACATGACAAAACAGGAAGATGATAAATGTTGGAGAAGTGGGAGAGTTGGAACACTAATTGCTGTTGGAGCTATAAGCTCATCCAACCATTCTGGAGACTATGCCCAAAGGGTTACAAAAATGTGCCTACCCTTTGACCCAGCAATATCTCTTCTAGGACTGTATCCCAAAGAGATCATAAAAATGAGAAAGGTACAAAAATATTATAGCAGCTCTCTTTGTGGTGGCCAAGAACTTGAAATCGAAGGGATGCACATCAATTGGGGAATGACTGAACAAGTTGTGGAATATGAATGGAATGGAATACTATTGTGCTATAAGAACAAGAAGACTTCAGAGGGCCTAGAAGGACTTTTATGAACTGATGCTGAGTGAAAGGAGCAGAATCAGGAGAACATTATACATAGTAACAACCACAGTGTGTGAGGAATTTTTCTGGTAGACTTAGCCCTTCACAGCAATGCAAGGACCTAAAACATTTTCAAAGGACTCTTGAGGCAAAATGCCATTCACATCCAGAGAAAGAACTATGGAATTGGAATGCAGAATGTAGAAGAGTGTTTCTCTCATTGTTTCTCCCATTCCTTTTAATTCTTCAATGCAACATAACTAATGTGAAAATGTGTTTAATAAGGATGTATGTGTAGAACCCATATAAGATTGCATGCCATCTCATTGAGGGAGTAGGTAGGGATGGGGAGGACATTTAAGATGTATGGAAGTGATTCAGAAAACTGAAAACAAATAAATTAATAATTTTTATAAAAGAATCAGCGTGCCCCATCTTCATTCACCAGGGTTTACAAAAATGTCATGCTCAACTCTTTGTTCTCCCTCAGACCACATAATCAATGAGTTTAGCAATCTTGTCATTTCTACCTCTAAAACAGACCTTATTTCTGTGCTCCTTTCTCTATTCACATGGTCACCATCTTTGTTCAGGCCTTCATCCCATCTCACATGGACTATGCAAGAGCTTGCTAATTAGTTTCCCTGCCTCAAGTCTCTAATCTCTCCAATCTATCTTGCACACAATTGACAAAGTCATCTTTTTTGACTTTCTTGGTTATGTCTTTCCACTGTTGGATAAAAGCAAATGGTTCCTATTGCCTTGAGAATAAAAATATAAATTTTTGTTTGGTTTTGAAAGCCCTTCACAACTTGTCTTCAACCCACATTTGCTACAATCTTATGCGTTAGTGTTCTCATACTCTGTAGTCTAGATGACATTGGCCTTTTTTGCTGTTCCTTGCATACCTTGCTCTTCCATCTCTCATCTCTTTGAAATTACACTAATTGACCACTACACATAAGATGCACTTTTAGAATCACTTGTTTCCACTAAATTCTGCTCAAGTAACACTTTCCCTATGAAGCTCTTCCTCATTACACTACCTGCCTTCCAAATTATCTTGCATGTTATGCATATTGTCTCCTGAGCAATGTAAGCACTTTAAGAGTAGAGTCTATTTCATTTTTGTATTTGTATACCCAGTGTCTAGCATGGTGCCTGGAACATATTAAGTGCCTAATAAATGCATTATTAATGGCTGAGCGTAGTTGTATCTTAAACCCAAATTAGTACTTTTATTTGGTTTAAGCCTGAATTGCCCATAGGAGATAATCTTGTTGCTATAATTAGTACCTTTTCAATTTTTTTCTGCTTCATTTATTTGCATCTTCTTACCACGTAATACTTCATCTAAGAAGGTAGGTATGTCAAGGCAGTAAAGGAAAACCCTACCTAGGATTAATAATTCATCACAAATAATCCACAATTCATTCAACAGACATATTAAGCACCTACTGTATAAAGAGCAACATCATGGGTGCTAGGTGAAATAAAAGAAGAGAAAAGACTGTTCCTGACCTTGTGGAACAGACATGGAGGTAAGACAGAAAGCCACATAATCAGAGTTGTTCACTGACTTTGGACTCTAAGAATTTGGGTTAAAATCACTTACATCATAACTTAAGAAGATCATAAATTTTAGAGTTCAAAGATTAGGGACCAATTCCTCTTATTTTGTAGTTGAGAAAGTCAAGGCTCAAAGATGTTAAATAATTTGACCAAGCTCACGATGGTAGGAAGTGGTAGAGCCAAAATTCAAAACCAAGTCCTCTGATTCCTGCTTCTTTTTCTACTTTGTGACATAATTTACCACGTTGGAAATGCATGGCCTTTAGCTCTCTGAGCCTAGTGTTCCCCCATCTGAAGGCCTCAAGTTTCTTTCTAGTTCTAAGTCTCTTGACCATCGATGCTCTATAGTACATGCATTAGAGAATAATGGAAGAATATATTGTATGAGATGTTGGGAGAACCACACATGCATATTATTGAAGAATGACTATAATGCTAATCTAATGATCATGTAAGTATGACTTTAAGTGGATGACAATTGACAGTTATATACAATTATTGGGGCATCTTGGAGAATGCAAGTGCTGGTCAGTTAAAAAAATTGAAAATCCAGATAAGCACACCTGCAAGAGCCATAACTAGGAAAGTTGGTGCCCATAGCAAATTCATTTGAGTAATAGGAGTATGGGAATGGACTGTGGTCCAGAGAACTGCCTCATGTTTAGTACAGTAAGTGGCAGATAGTAATTTCTTAATAAATGTTTTTTGATTGTTGATTCCTCAGTCCACTGCTAATCCTGGGGCTAACCCAGGGCTGACTGCTGCTTTCTTTGTAGGCTAAAAGTGGTCTAGAGAAGAAATCATCTGCCCTAGAGCAGGCTACCCCTTGTCCTGGGCTCTTGGTCCTAAAAGTGAAAATTAATCCAATGGTTCTCAATTATAAATCTGGGTATAGAATATAGAATCAAAAGAATCAGGTAGCATGAAGCCTAGAGAAAAAATGTGTTCAGTCCCCTCCCTAAAGTAGGGAGGTCCCTGAAGTACTTGGTCTGCCTGGGCAAATTTGCCATAGGGACTCTTTCCATATGTTCTGCTTGTCTCCAGGAATTGTGTTCTACCTTTCCCAAGATAGTACATGGTGAGAAGTCCCAAAGTTCCTTCAGTACCCCAAAAGACTGTAGGCAAGAGAAAGAAAATCCTCAACAGAGAAGCAAAAGATGTCTGTAGCCAGAAAGTAGACTTGTGGATGGCACCCCAGCTAGTATTTGTCACACAGGATTTATGCTGCTTCTCTACCCACAGTACACCAGGTCTGGGGCAGCAGCATATCTCTCGTTGTCTCTAATCCTGCCAGTTCTTTATCTTGTGACTGAAATCACAAGGCAATGGAATCTCTCCGTCTTCCCTTCCTTTTTGTAGAAGACCAGCACATGCAAGAAGTCCACCCTACTCTAGGTTTATAATATCCCTACGTAACTTGAATCTCTGAGTATGCACAAATAATAGAAGAAAACATTTTAAACTTCTGTGGACTCATCAAAACCACATTCTTTGGAGTAATTTAACATAAGGATTTTGAATGTAATTTTTGCAATCACACAGCAGCAATTGGAGAATGTTTCCAGTGATACTGAAAATCACCCTAGGATAAAGCCCTGATTGCCCTAACTTAGTTATAACCTTGACACTTGTGGACACAGTGCTTATGTCACTGAAGTCCTCTATAGTGGTGGCAATAATTTCCCAGCATTCCAGAGATTTATCACTAGACTTTGCAGTTAATCTTGCAAGATAGCTGTAATTTCGAGGTGTCACTGCTGTAGCCAACTGCCAGGAAGCTAAGGTGAAGAAATGTCTGTGGTGAAGGAAAATTAAAAACAAACAGAGGCAAGACTTTTGTTTTTCTGGCAGGAGGAGAAAGGAGGTAGATTCGGGGCTGTAGGACTGTGGAAGGGAATGTTGGACTACATCAAGCTGAATAGAAGATGTGCCTAGCAGGAGGGACACAGGCAAAGATCATCAAAATCTACACATTGCAGCATTAAGCATCATCTGTATTCTCCCTGCACAGGAGGCAGGGTGTCTTCATTTCATACATCATTTATTCCTCACCGTCAGTAGTGATTCCACAAAGTCAGGCTCATTCTCTAGGTTTCGAAGTAGTTGTCTAGTTGCTCTGGCAACTGGGCTATTTGTGCTGCTGGTTGGAATTTATCTCAACTACCCAGATTCATAATCAGCACTATTGAATTCAACTGCACCAGAACTTAATGTGGGCTTATGCTGTGTGTGAGGTAGATTCTGTGCTAGGTGTTATTTTCAAGATTGGCCAACTTGTTCTTGGATTTGTCTATGGCAAGGCTGGGGAACCTGTGGCCTCGAGTATGGTGTAATGAGCATTTGGATATCTCTATATTAATGCCTTGATGGTATTTGCATTCGTTTGTACTGTGCTTTAGTCCTTTTATGACCATAGAGAATAAGAAGTGAATGTAATTTCAGTGATACAGTGAAGTCTCAGGTAAGGAAATTCTTTATCAATACAGGCTGGCACCTTTTCTGTAAGATGTAGTCTTAGAGAGTATCCAAAGCACTGAGAACTTAAGTTACTTGCCCAGGGTCACACAGACAGCATAAATTAGAGGTAGAATCTGACCCCACACTTTCCTAGTTTCAAGACTGGCTCTTTTCCAATAATGCCCTGCTGCTCCCTGACCATAACAGGAAAGCAATAAAAACCTACTCCATTCATGGAAAAGAAAGAATTTCTTTGTGTTTATTGGAATAGTTTAAAGACACTTCAGTTTCTCAATAATAAACTTCCCATATAACTGAATTATTGTAAGGAAGCTGCTCACTACTATTTAAAATTTCAGTAGCTCTCTTCTCAAGGTGAGCAGGCTTTTCAGTAATATGCATCATAACCCATGCCTGTTCATATTATAAGACTCTTGTCTATGTTAATACAGTGGGAGAAAAAACTGGATCCAGAGTCAGAGAACCTGGGTTTAATTTTCACCTTAGAGGTACACTATATGTGTGATATTGGGTAAGACGGTCAGCCTCCTAGAGGTTTCCTAATCTGTAAAATGAGAAAGTTGCCCTAGGACCTCTGAGGTCCTATACTCCCCCCATAAATTTGTCACAAGGGATCCACTCAACACCTTGGAAACTTTCTTTCAGGTCTCTTGACATTGTTTGGATATGAGCAGAGGATACAGGCCTGCCCATCTATTGTGCCAACTCTTGCTATGTGACTGGTCTTTCTGTTTGAGGGGCACACAATTATTTCTCTTGCATCCCAGCCTGCTCACACCCATTAAGCCTCTCTCTGCTGCTTTCTGGGTGATTCATTACTTCTCCTTCCAGAGGCTGTGGTATTTTTTGATTTAGATTCACAAGTCTAGGAACATACTGGCATTGGAAAGACAGACTATTGTTTTTGGGAGATATTTGGGGGTTGTTCGAAAGACTGCATAATTTTCTAAAGGAAAAACAGCCTATTGTCCTTCTCCTATTTAACTCAGGACCCTCTTAATGGGTGTATTTAATATTAAATCTTCAAGTTATAGAAAAAATGACATATAAACATTCTTTGTGAAACATGAATATTGGAATTCTTAACCCTGATATATGACAACCTAGGTATCACCAACTACTACAAGGAATATCATAATTTTTAAATTCATTCCTCTCTTGGTTTCACTCTTGATTCTCTGGACCAGGCCTGCACAACCTGTAGGCCCATGGGCCACTTATAGCCCAAGGGCTGTTTGAGGCACACCAAAGTATTTCCTGTAGAGAATACATTTTTTGTGAGCCACCTGAAACCCTTTGGCTTGCTGCAAGAAGCCCACGGGTCACAACTTATATAAGCTTTATCTAGACTTTCTTTGCCATGCTCAGAAATTCACTCAGACTTCACACTGGAAGTTTAGTCTGCCCAGAATGATTCCTCCCAGACATTTTAAGGAAAGAATCTAGGCCAGTCAAGTCTTCACTCCTCTCCTGGATCCACTCTTGATTCTGGACTTTCTTTATCATGGCCCCAGAAGGTTACTTTTTCCGTCCCTATCTCTCTCTATTCCTGCTCCCCCCCCACCCCAGCTCCCTTTTAACGTGTTATCTTTCCCCATTAGACTGTAATTTACATTGTAATGTAGCATTCTAATTTCCATTAGAATGTAAGCTCTTTTAGGGAATGGATTGTTTTTCTTCCACTTTATCTGTATTCCCAGGGCTTAGATTAGTTCCTGAAAAAGTCAATTAAATTGTTTTTCAGTCATGTCCAACTCTTGGTGATCCCATTTGGAGTTTTCTTGGCAAACATACTGAAGTGATTTGTCATCTCCTTCTCCAGCTCATTTCACAGATGAGGAAAACTGGGGCAGACAGGGTTAAGTGACTTGCTCAGAGTAACATAGCTAGTAAATGTCTGAGGCCAGATTTGAACTCAGGAAGATAAATCTTCCTGATCCCAAGCCCAGGGCGCTATCCACTACACCACCTAGCTTCCCTCATTTTAATATCACAGCTTAACAAAGTCTCTGTGTGTGGATCATGTCTTTGGAAGAGTTTTCTCTTACTAGTTTTCAGTGACTATGGAACCACTAGGTAATAAAAATAGCATTTATTCATGCAGCATTTTGAGGTTAGCAAAAAATTCAAATTTTATTTTGTGGATGATAACTGAGACTCATGCCTGGTAGATGTTACACTGAAAATGTCTAAAACCACATATGCTTCAGGTAGACAAGACTATATACCATTCAACAAACAGATTTATTCTCTTCAGCCATTTGCCAAATTCTCATTTTGGGAGTGAAGGGGCAGATGTTTTTCATTTGTTGTTTTTGTTGTTTTTTCATACGACTCCCTCCCTTTTCATTGTTTATCCGCTGAAATTCCTAGCTGGGACCCATTTGGAGCAAAGCTGTCACAGGGAAAAGGTTTCCGTTTCTGACTGTGATCAGCGGCTCCAGTTTCTTCCCCAGTCTGAGCCCTCACTGATACTGAAGAGCTTATGACCTTTGGAGAAGGTCCTATTGAACTGACTTGATGAATGACTTCAGTCCTATTACTTTTCCTCTTCTAAGGTACCTTCCCTTCTCCCAGTTTTCCCACTTTCTGAGCTCCCCCTTCTCAACTTTTCTCTACTAATCTTCTGACAAGAAGAGAAAAAGGCAGAGATTCAGAAAAGGAAAGTAGGCTAAGGAGCTCTGATTTTTATGTGTAAGAAGAGAGTCATTTAACAATGGATGGGAAATTTACTGCTTTAGAAATGTTCGATTGATTAAGAGTTCTGGTTTCCTTTCCATTTGCTCCACTTGTATTACTCCATTCCAGATTAATAAAATGCAACCTTTTATTTGAGTTTATGGAATCCTTCCTCACATAGGTGGGGGAATTTGGCAGAGAAAATGATATACACACTTCAGCAATGGATTAATAGTGGGCAGTGTTAGCCCTAAGATTTCCCAAAGGTTAGTCTAATTGAGGGTTGAGTAGGCAGTGGTTAGTGTAATTTTGAACATGATGGGAAATCAATTTGTAGAATTGTACATAGAATGTAGAATATATATTTTTGTTCATTTACAAGACAGTCAACTCATTCTCTAATTGGTCCTGTCATTTCCTTGAGCAGAATTCAGTATGCCTGGTCCCAGGACTACTCTCAGCATTGGGGATGCCTTTTGGGGACAAGACATAGTTCACTATTAGCAGCAAACTTTGACATTACTTGTACAACAAGAGGGAAAAAAGGCAAAAGATGAATTGAGTCCTGTAGGATAAAACCAAACCACATTTAGTAAAAATTTCCTGGAAATATTTCTCCTTTCCCATAAGCAAATAAAATACTTATAATCTTTTCTCCTTCCCTAACTCTACCCTCCTCCAAACTTTTCTGTTTTCTTTTGAGGGCACTATATCCTCCTAATCACTTAAGTTCATAACCTCAGCAGCAGTCTTGGCTCCTCCCATTCCCTCAGGCTTTCATACATCCAGTTAGCCATCAAGTTTTGTTGGTTCTATCTAAATAGTATTTCTAATATCTTTTCCCTGCTTTCTACTCACAGTCACTACACCAGCCCTAGCCTTGATCACCTCTCACCTACACTAATGTAATTGATGTCCCTGCTTCCAGGATCTCCTTTCTTTCATCCATCTTCCATACACCTGCCAAAATCTTCTTAAGGCACATTTGCTCTATTCTAGTAAAAAAAATAAAACTTTCTAGTACAAAACATAAACAACTCATGCTGGAGTTTACTGAACAGATTTATTAAATATCACTTGCCAAGTTTACTGTTTCTGTGTCTTCTACATCCCTTAAACATGTCCCCTTCTCTCTATTGAAGCCATCCTAGTTCATGACCTCAACTCTTTCCTGGAACACTCTAATAGCCTCTCAATCAGTCCCCTGCCTCATCTCTTTCCTCTCTAGTTCATCTTCTGCACATTTGGAAAAATGATTTTCCTACAGTAAAAATCTGATAATATGACTCCAATTCCTGGGGTGTGTCTGAGTCAGTCTCAAACAGGCTGATCATTAAATTTTTGTGTGAACATTAACACTTTCGAAATCATCAAACACTGCAAATCAGGGCTTGATTGTTTGTTGATTGTCTTGACTTGTGAATGTGATGAAGACAATGAAAATAATGCAGATCAAGTGTAAAAGCTTGTCATGCTTTTTTAGGAGAGCCAGTCGTTAAACATTTACTAGCATGTCCCTGATCTCTTGAACTTTACCTCCTCTTAATTTTCATCACATATCCTAGCTACCAGTCAAACTGCACTACTCTGTATTCTATCTCCTGCCCCATTCATTGGCCCAGGCTATGAACAAAATCTTTTATCCATCTTTACCTCTCAGGGTCATAAAAAATCATGTTTAGAGCTGGAAGGAAGGTTAGAAATAATCTAATCCAAGCCTCTCAATTTACCAGAGGAAATTGGAGCTCAGAAAGATGAAGAGGCCACACAGAAAGGTTAGAACTCCAAACCTATGTTCTTTGCACAACATCATGCTACCTCCAACATTATCTTCCTTCAAGGTTCAGCTAGGTACCACCCCTCTGGGAATGGATGTTCCCAGTTTTTAATATGCTCACTCTCCTCAATCATCTTCTATTTACTTATCTGTATACATGTTGACATGATACAGTAGAATGAAACTTCCTTAAGGTATGGAACCATCTGGTTTAATTTAATTTAGTTTTGTTGTATCTGTATTCATTGTGCTTGAGCCAATGCATCATCCAGAGGAGACTCTCAGCAAATGTTTATTGTAGTAAAATTAATTTTCTATAAGGTAAAAGGGATTTTTACAGGACTTTAATAAACCTCTTATTTGCTATTTCAGTTAGAAACCACAGTGGTCAGCTGTGACTTCAGTATTTGTGGCAGAAGAGCCACATATATGTGCAGTATACTGTGTTTGTCCTTCATTTATAAAGATCATAAGACATCAGAGAAATGATGACATGATTTGCACTTGACTTTGTTTTGAGTGAGGGAGGGCTGTGCAAGGTCAGTAGCCTCACTTTCCCCTCCTGAGCCATCTGGACCTAGTGACCAGATATTCATCAGGAAGACTGGAGAGGACCCAGGATGTAATGGGAGACCTTGGCCTATTCAGGTACTCACTTAGAGTGAAGTAATGCTCATTCAGTGAATGGGCCTTTTTAAGAAGTAATCTGGGAATGGTTCCTTTAATGAGCAAAAGAAAAAAAATGAGTAAATCAAGCTGGGAGGGAAAGAGCAACAGTTACTATTGATAATTACTGAATATAAGGATTCCTGGTATTTAGAAAAGTCCTTCATCTATCTATGACTCCCCTGATATGATAGCTCTGACATCATAGGATAGCCTGTTAATTATTATGTAATAAGATTTGGTGTATTTTCTTTAGTGCTTTCTTTGTTGGTGTTTTTGCTCAGGTATAATTTATAAAAGTGGCAGTAAAAAAACAAAATGCAGAGGAGCCTAGCTTGTAAATGGATTCATTAGTACAGTGTTCCAAATCATAGCCCTAAAAAAAATTTACCTGAAAGAAAAAAATGTGATTTAAAACATTTAACTTAAAGGAGATGGGGTCTGCCAGTACCAGACTTATAGAAGTTTTGTATCTGTGATTTTATGATTGCTCTAAAAAATATCTAAACAGAGATAGTATCAATCAAGTAACCATGTAAATAAACCTCTGCTTAGGGCCAAATAATAACAATGAGTATTTATATAGTTTTTTAAGTTTTGCAAAGTGCTTCACAAATATTATCTCATTTAATTCTCACAAAATTCCTATAAAGTAACTGGTACTCTGCCCGTTTTAGAGACAGGAAAACAGGCTAAAAGGTTAACAGACTTACCCAGGGACACACAGACTTTAAGTCAAGGTCATAAAAGGATGTTTCAGTAAACTTTGTTTTTTTTAATTAGTATACATTAATGTGCTTTTTGTAGGTGAACTCTAAATGGGTTTTGCTGCGGATAGATTAAGATACCCTTCTAGATAGAGGACATGGAAATACCTTCATTAAAACTAAGGGTCAGCTGATGGAATTAAGGAAGCTTAGCTAAGAGAAAGAAAGATTTAGGGGATCATAGCGGTCCCCAAGAGTCTGATGTGCTGTCACATTAATGGTAGTGGTAGTAGTAGTAGTAGTAGTAGTGGTGGTGGTGGTGGTGATGGTAGTAGTAGTAGCAGTAGCAGCAGTGACAGCAGTCAAAGAGTTAGAATAGTAGTAGTAACCACAGTAGCAGCAATGATGGAGTAGAGGAGGACAGCTCTGATAGTAGCGGTAGTAGATGGGGAGGAACAAACAGCACTTAGGATTTGTAAGCTACTTCACATATTTTATCTCATTTGCTCCTTACAACAACCATAGAGAGGGTGTGACTTCAGTGTCTGTGGCAGAGGGGCCACATGTATATCCAGGCTGTATATGGGGAATATACATGGACTTGTGCTTTACAGATGAAGGAACTGAACCTGACAAAGAGTAAGTGATTTGCCCAGGGTCACAGAGTTGGTAAACGTCTGAGGACGCATCTGAACTCGGGTCTTTCTTACTTCGGGTCACTGGCTCATTCATTCTGCTCGGTGCCAGAGGGCAGAATTCAGAACTGGGTCCGAGTTGCCAAGAGGCAAATTCAGACTTAATGTCATCCAGGGCATCTTCACAGTGAACCCAACGATATAGAATCATTTACCTTAGGAGACGGTAAGGTCTCCCTCCCTGGAAGTCTTTAACTAGAGCCTCGGAGACTATTTCTTGGGGTAGGCATACATGTGGACATGTGGAAATAGAACAGTAAGATCAAAGTTAAATAGTAATAGATGCCACAAACTATAAGGATTGCAGGCTACATATTGACTTATAAAATCATTTATTAACATTTTCTGGGTTCTATTGTGTTTCTATTGATTCAGTTAAACTGTTTCCCAGTTGCATTTTAATCTGGTTCAGTCAGCAGCTGGGGGCTTTGCAGGGGGTTCCCACCTACAGGTCATGAATTTGACCCCTCTGGGCCCTATACCAACAAATTCACTGTCTGTGGATTTAGATTCCCTTTCTCTCCGCACTTTATTTTTCCTTTCTTTTTCTCCTGACACTCCCTGTACCATCAGTCAATCATGTGGCAGGCACTGTGCTAACCTCTGGGCATACAAAGAAACAATAAAAAGCATTGCCTGCCCTCCTATAGCTTATATGCTCACATATAAATAAATCCCATACCAAATCCTAGCACCACAACCACCCTCCCTACACATAACTACTCACAACTTCTTGATCCGTCAATGGAGCCATGTCTATTGCACAGTATAGTGACAGTAGTATATGTCACAGCAAGCTTGAATGTGAAATCAGCCTGTCACCTTCATGACTTCACCTAAAGCTCAATTACAAGGAGAAAATAGACTTGAGACAGAAAACAAATTAGGAGCATCTGTCCTTCTAAAATAGCAAATAGGTTTTTTTTCTTTTCCCCTCCCTCCTCTTTCAGGGCAATTGACTTATAAATGACAAAATACATTGAAAGCATCTCTCTGAAACCAGCAGCCCTCTCTAAATGATTTTCATATCACCTTTCAGAAAGTGGAGAATGATGAATCTCCAGATGCGACTGACTGGGCCCCAGCAAGCTTCATGGGAAGACAAAGAGGCCGCCTCAAGGTTTGGAAGGTTCTGACCAGCTTAAGTGAAATAGGCAAGTCTCCAGGGAGGCATTAATACTTTATCGAGTATGAAAGATGCATAGCAAAGTAAAGGAACAAGGATAATAACCTTTAACACTAAGAAAAATAACTATTATTGTGGCCAGTGTAGCATAAAGCACAAACAAAGTGGTCTCTGGGCAACCTACTATCATGGGTAGCCCACCAGAGCAATTAATAAAAGGAAAGCACCGTTTCTTGCAGATGGATATGTAGGGGGATAATGGTACAACCCTCCACTGAGCTGTCATGCCTCAGATACTACATCTGTTATGGAAATCAGGGATAGTGGGGGCCCTTTGTTCAGGCGAGAGCCCTCCCGATGGAGATTTGGCTGAAGTAGATTTTCTTGTTATTAAACATGATTCCTAGCTAGGCATGAGCAGATGCTACTGCAACATTTGGAACAAATAACCAACGTTCAAGTGTATGCCACCCTTTACAGAGTCTGGTACTGTCTGCAAGACCAATTTTGCTTCAAAGATAATGTGTTCAGTTCAGTTTCTACTTTGCACATGAATGAGCTGACACCAGATGAGCCTTACGGTCGGCCTGTTGCTGTGGACATGGGGCAGCCATGACACTGATCCTATTTTTTTCCAAGGAGATGAAAATACACCATTTCATATTTCCTCCTCTGAAGGAGGATTGAAGTGTTTTGTTCCACGGTTATGAGTTGCAGGCCAGAATCCCGTTAAGTAAACCCTGAATTATTATTTGGACTCTGGGGTGAGAGCAAGGAAGGAAGGGAGAAGCATATGCAGACTCACACTGAACTTGGCAGGTCTCCCCAGTCCCAGGCGTTTCACACACAGCTCTGACCTCCCTGCTGTGAATTTTCTCCAATGATTCACAGGGCCTAAGCCCCCACCCATTCAGAAATGAAAAGCCCCTCTTGTCTCTAAACCACCTAAATTAAACCTCCCACATCATTTTAACCCCCAAGCTTTAACAAAATCCCCTCTTTATTTCTTTCTCAAAGCAACATGTTGATTCTACAAAAAGGCAGATCAAGCGCATTTTGTATTCTAACCATCTCTTACATGTCTGTTTCCACAGAGAAATACACATTTGGATCAAAATCTTTGAAGCAACCAATAAAATTAGAATTAAGCTAAGGAAGCACCAAAGGCAATACAGTTGACTATCTTTCTTCTACCCCAATACACTAATTATTTTATGAGAACCAAAATTTATATTTGCCAGTTTTCTTTAAAATGGGAAAACTGTCAGAGACAGTGGGGAAGAGAGGAAAGAACTCTGAATTGAGAGTCAGGGGACCTCAGTTGTAGACCCACTTTGGGCAGGTTACTATACTTTTCTCAAGTCAAAAGGCACTTATACAGTGCTTTTTATTTATGAATTTACTTCGTGTCAGCATTGTACTAAACCATGTACAAAAAAAGACAAAGAAAGGCAAAGAGATTTCCTTCCTTCAAGGAGCTTACAATGCAGTGGGGAAGAAAACATTTACAAGCAAGATGTAAAGCAATAATTTGGGGGTAATTATATATAGATAATTATAGATAATCACAGAGAGAAGGCATTAACAATGCGGGACAGAAGTGGGAGGAAGACTGGAAAAGTTTCCGTGCAGAAGATAGGATCTGAGTTGAGTCATAAAGGAAGTCAAGGTTTGAGGATTTCATTTTTACATGGCTCTAGTTGGGGGGGAACTTAGGCTTAGCTCATCAGCAGAGCCACATCATCTCAGAGTTATCAGTGCTAGGTTAGGCTTGCCTTATTATGTCTGGAATTTATCTTCAGGGACACACTATACTGGGGCCTACCTAGCTTCTAATTTAGCACATAGTCTCCGGAGGCGACCTTAATTAATTTAAGAGGCATTTTTTGTGAGTGGCTTCTATGTTCTGCTTTGCACTCTTAATCCCTATTTCCTATTTATTGTAACTTTACACTGACTGCTTCTAGTGCTAGTTAGTATAATAACTAGTAACATGGTCAGGAGACTATAACAAGAAAAAATTTCAACACGATCTACCTAAAACGTGTTTTGTAGATTTTGAACTTCCACAGAGACCAAAAGCCTTATGCCCATTGAGGGAATGATAAACTCTGATATTATGTTGATATAGTCAGTCATGGGGGCAAATCCCTGAAATTCCTGATGATGAGGGGTGGGAGAGGCAGGCGTTAGACTGGTGGTTCCAGTTAGTTCTGTGTTGTGGTGGTCTAAAGCAGAGGTGCCAAACATACCAAACATACACCACAGGCTGTTTCTGAGTTGCAATTCCTGAGTACTACCTGAAATTAGATCAAACTGTAATTGTAAAATATTTAACCAAATAAATAAAAATATTATAGAACGCAGATGATGTCAAGATGAGTGTTTTCTGAGTCAGTATGTGGCCTGCACTGATCCTTACGCACAGTTTATTGATCTCCCATGGGAGGATGGGAGGAAGGATTGTGTAGGAGAAAATAAGTCCAGATTGGAAACAAAGCAGGTCAAAGTTCACATAAGTAACAGAATGGAATGGAATCAGAAAATTCAATTAATTAATTGATTTAATTTTTTAAAGAAAAATCTGAGGATTGGATCTATAGGTGGACATGATAGAATTTGTTACCAAAAGTGAGGAGCTCTTGTACTAGTAAAGGATATATACTGTAAGAAAAGAAGAAAAAAAAGGCCGGAGTAGGACCAGACTTGCAAGTAGTCCCTAACTTCCAGCATGAATGAGATAGTAAGAGCTAGTCTAGAGAGAAATAGACACAGACATAGAGACAGAGACAAAGACCGAAAGAGAGAGAAAGTGAGATGAATAAATAAATGGACGAACAAATAAATAGGTGAATTAACAATTTAAAAATTTTAAAATGCATTGACGTCCTATGAAGCATAATTGTCCCGGAATTACAGGATTCCTAAAGGGAACTAGAATACTACAATAGGGCTCCACCTCATATCACCCATCACAAAAAGTTAAGAAATTTATCCAAGAGATAAGAATAAACATGTTTCAATGGCCTGGGAAGTCACCTGACTTAAAACACATTGAAAATCTACAGGCTATAATTAAAGCTAGACTTGGAAAAATAGACACAATGTGAAATGAGCAAATCTTGATGATTTAAAATGTGTCAAAATCTTACAGAATCAGGGCCAAATAGTGCAAAACAAGTGATTGTAGCAAAAGGGTGGAATATATTGCCCATTAAATGCAGTCTTTAGATTTATAAAAGTTGTGACATTTATTGTATGCCAATGTATTTATTTATTTTACTTTGTCCAAGTCACATATCACTGTATACATATTGAAATGAGTAGATGTGGAAAGAAGTCTTCATTCAAAGGGTCATCAACTGTCTCATAAACTAGTCCAAAATATTCTCATGATATATAATCTTTCAAAAGAATTTGCATGGTAACCATATATATGTGCAGTTGAGTTGAACAGTATGCAGCCAAAATATTTGATTTTCCTGAAAAAGAGGAAATTTCCTCAATAGGGAAATGGAAGTCTATATCTGTTACTCATGGGATGACATAGATAAATCAGAAAAATTGCTTCTCATTAACTTGATACTCATTGACAAACTTTATGCATTTCAAAGAGAGGGTTCATTTAAAAACAACTTCTTTAATGAAATCTGAGTTCAGAATGAAAATGATGTGTGTATGCCTTCTGACTCCATGGTAGACTTCTCCCTCAATACAGAGAAAATGAAAGGACTGGAGGAGGTGTTGACCAGATGCTCTTTCCTCTTTGTTCTGAACTATTGCCTTGTTACACTTGTAAGCGCTGGAGATAGCTGTCACATTCAAGAAAGGCCTTTAAATAAGATGTAATGCAAGATGTGATCCAAGATATGTAGCATGACTAAAGTCTAAATGGTTCAGTTTGTGTGCCTGTATTGAGGTGGATTTTGGTTTTGTATGAACCAGAGAGGCTAACCCTAGTGTCCTGGCCTGTTTCCAGTTCAGAGATTATATTTTTTTGCCTTCTGAAAATGCCTTCTGCAGATTTAATTCAATATGGTGCTTTTCCCTCAATTCTTATCTTGTCCTATGTATAATTCTTCTACACCCTGTTGACCAACAGACATTCTTACCCTATTAGAATGGAATTATTTCTGTAACATCAAAATGGAGGTTTGAGAGTAGTATGGGTCATAGTTGGTAAAGCTATACTATAGTTAAATTTAAATGCTTTTTTTGCAGTAAATCATGCTACTGGTATGGAGCCTGAGAGATCATTTCTTCAAAATGAATAAGACTCAGGATAACTCACTCAACTAACATCCCTATCCAGTTCATGAATTCTATCCCACCCCCTCCAAAGTAAGCTAAAAGCAAGCAAAAAAATTGACTAATTCTATCAAAGCACCATTTTTACCAATTACTTGGTGTTAGTGCTTTGCCAAAGGCTGGCACATAATAGGCATTTTTTAAATGCTCCATAATGGATTGATTGCTACAGACAACTATTTGACTGACTTTCATTTTCTTCTCAGTTGTTTTATCTTGTCATCTCAGCTGAGGCAGGTGAAAAATCTTCAAAGAGTTACTATTATTAATAAATTCTTCTCATCTCTTCTCAAATCTAAACCTATGTTACCACACAGAGCAAGAGGCCAAGCTCTAAGGAAAATATAATTTCAGAACTCCTGGAAATGAAACTTAAACGGAAAATTGAAAATGAAGTCTTCATTTCTTGCTACCTTGATATAATTTCCATAGGATTATGTGGGAAAGGATACATCCCAAATGGTGTTACAAATTTGGTGTTCCAGGATAAGGACTTGAACTAAGAGCCCCTCTTAAGGAGAAAATCTAATTTGACAGCTAACAGTTGTCCACATCTGGGTACGACTCAAAAGTCTGGGGCATGACCTTGGCACGCTGAGCCCACAGAAAAACTATTCTTTGCTTTGCAGCTTTTTACCGAGCCTAGTAATTTTTGCAACTGTCTTCTGAGAATTTTTCCCAGATTCACAGAAAAAAGGACTATTCAGTTCGGTTCAGTTCAATTAAGCCCAGTTCAATCTAATTTGACAAATATCTGTGAAATAGCTATTAT
Organism: Potorous gilbertii; assembly: GCA_028658325.1. Lineage (NCBI taxonomy): Eukaryota > Metazoa > Chordata > Mammalia > Diprotodontia > Potoroidae > Potorous > Potorous gilbertii. The sequence continues at coordinate 19,993 of JAQQSK010004967.1, forward strand.
TTACAAAAGTCCATTCTAGGTACGGGGGAGATACAAGACAAATCAAACCCAGTCCCTGCCCTCTCAAAGCTTACAATTTTAAAATTTTGTTTCGGATATTGCCTTTTAATTTTATGACAATAAATCTCATTTATAAGAGTTGCATTCTGTCACATCTGCCTACTGCTACTCTTGCGCAGTCATGTGCAGCTTAATTTTTCTTGAGAATTTAAATAAGTCAAGTATGTATTTAATTTAAACTTCATAACTGTTTTATACCTTGCAAATTAGTTACTGAGGTTAGGGAAGTGGGGGAGGAGGCAGTGAGGCTTTACCATTTTCTGGGAAGGGTGTGAATAAGAGCTGTACTCTTTACCACAATATAGATGGAGTTGAAATAAAGACCATAGTGTTACCAAGAAACAGAAAATTCCTTAGCCGAAAGGCATGGACACAATAATTTGCTTCAGATTAAGACAATCCTGGTGAAATTTGAAGCTATACTCTTGCTTGCAATGCATCGATGCTAAAGAACAGAAAGAGGCTGAAATAATTTCTGGAAGTATTTTTTCCTTGAAATCTAAAACCCATTGTAAAGCTGCTTATCTATTAGAACAGAGAAGGAAAACCTAATCTATCATAATTTTATGAATATGATTAATAGTTTGTGGAGTTTTTATCACTATAACGATCACATCTAAGCCCATCAAGTCAGATTTAACGGACACACCAACTGAGTTCCAAGTCTCTTTTTCATTTGTTATTTAACCACTCTCCGAGTTTTATTCTCAGTTGTTATTGTTCATTCATTTCAGTCATGTCTGGCTTCTCATGATCCCATTGGGGTTTTCTTGGCAGAAACCATTGGAAAGGTTTTCTATTTCCTTTTCCAGCTCATTTTATAGATGAGGAACTGAGGCAAACAGGGTTAAGTGACTTGCTGAGAGTCACATTTGAACTCAGGTCTTCCTGATTCCAGGACCAGCACTTTATCTACTGCACCACCTAGCTGCCTTAGTAAGAGTTATATAATTTTAAATCAATAACTCCCTCTTCCTAGGCCTCAGTTTCTTAATCTATTAAAGGAGGAGATTGTACTCCCTATGGTCCAGTCTTTAAGGGGATTCTACCTTTAGTATTTTATGATTTTAGCTTATTTTATACCACTGATTTACTACCTTTCACTTAATATCTTTGAAATCCAGAGTTGGAAGGCACTTTAGCTCAGAGAAATGAAATGAGCTGTCCAGAGTCATACAACTCCAGACTCTAGTACAGCATCCTTTCCTTAGAACTTAGTGTGTATATTTATGTATGTATGTATATATATGGATGTGTGTATGTGTATGTATATATATATATATATATATATATATATATATATATATATGTGTGTGTATATATGTATATATTACCTGTGATTTCATCAATGTGGGGGAAATTCTAATATGGACACTTCCTCTAACAATTCAAATCAGCTTATAGTTTTAGAGAGTTGCTTGGGTCATAGAGAAGTAAAGTTTCCTAAGTCTATGTTAAGATAGTGACTTATCCATTATCATACAGTGTGTTTCAGAAGCAAGATATGGGTCATTCTGACTCCAAAACTGACCTTTCATTAGCTGTATCATGCTATCTCTCAGACCTACAATTAACTAGAAAGAAATAAAGACAAGAAAAAAGAACCTATTAGTCCTGAGGTGGAAAAAAGGACTAGATTGAGAATCAGAAGCTTGACTCATTTCCAGACTTAGTTCTTCCACTGATTAATCAGCTGTGAAACTTTTGGCAAGTTCACTTGACATCCCAGGACCTCAGTTGAGCCATATGTCAAATAAGGGGCTCAAGGAGATCTTCTCCATGTTGCATCCCTTCTAAGTGCTGAAATTCTAACCTTAGCTTTCCTGGCAAAACAATGCCATATAGCCAAAAGGAAAATTATCTTAGATTTTCCTTTGAGAAGAGCCTGTATTACAACTTCATAATAAGGGCAGTTATGATAATCAGGACTATGACTACTTCTATTCATAACCCTCCACTTAAACCCTACTCTGATGTCTCACTTTGGTATAGAAAGGACCTTGGATCGTCAAAGGCAAACTGTGAAAGGGGTGATTTTTTTTTTCAGGCAAAACTCACCAGCACCATCTTTTAAGTAGCAAAAGGTTTGCATTGAAAAAAAATAGGGAGGGCTGAGCCAAGATGGCAGAGTAGAAAGGCTATCTCTTCTCCCACAACCCATAAAATACCTGTAAAGAAAGACTCTCAACAAATTCTAGAGCCACAGAAGCCACAGAACAACAGAGTGAAGGAGATTTCCAGCCCAAGGTGACCTGAAAAGCCAATGGGAAACGTTTGTCACACCAGATGCAGAGCAGAGCCCAGCCCAGTCTTGGCTGCATGGCATGGCTCTAGGAGGAGGATGAGAGCAGGCCTCAGAGGCAGAATCCCCAGCTGCAGTAGCAGTGGTTCCAGATCCCTCAACCCACAGGCACCAAAGGTCTATGAGAGGGTTATTTCAGCTGGCTGAGAAGGGAGAAGGGCCTTTCCATAGCACTGACCAAAGGCCACATCAGGTGGGCGGCAGCAACTTCTATAGCAGCCCCTACAGCAGCCCGCATCCATTGTTAAATTGTAAAACCCCTGGAGCACTGAGCAGCTTATTCTTACCTCAGCCCTGTGTTGAGGCCCTGAAGTAGCTGATCTTTATCTCATACTGTGGCCCTGCCCCAGCAGCTTATCTGAATCTCAGTCCCCCAGTGCTGGCTTGGTGGAATTGGAGGCAAGATGGTTGTGAAGAGGTAATTCTGCTAAGATTCTGGGAACAAAAATCTCTCTCTGCTCCCAGACCAGTGTTCACACTTGATTGTGCCACCTTGGAGGAACTGAGATTTTACAGATCCCCAGAGTATACCTTACTCTTGACAAAGGACCCAAAAGTCAGGTAACTAGTTGGGGAAATGCCCAAAGAAGGGGAAAAAAAATAAGACTATAAAAGGTTACTTTGGTGGACAGATATCTTCTCCAATCCTTTCAGATGAGGAAGAACAATGCTTACCATCAGGGAAAAACATAAAAGACAAGACTTCTGGATCCCAAGCATCCAAAATAAATATTCAATGGTCTCAGGCCATGGAAGAGCTCAAAAAGGATTTTGAAAATTCAGGTAAGAGAGGTGGAGGAAGGAGAGAGGGTGAAATGGAATGGGATAAATTATCTCTCATAGATGAGGCAGGCAGGAGTCTCCTCAATGGAGGGAAAAAGAGAGCTGGGAGAAAAAAAAAACAACATGAAGTTTACTCTCATCACATTTGACTAAAGGAAGGAATAAAATCCACAATCATTTTGGTATGAAAACCTATCTTACAACACAGGAAATTGGGGGAGAAGGAGATAAGCAGGGTGGGGGGGAATGATGGAAGGGAGGGAAATGGAAGGAGGGAGCAATT
>JAQQSK010004968.1:0-30620 GCA_028658325.1 Potorous gilbertii
CTATTTTCTTCAGTGAGCTTTTGCACCTCTTTTTTCACTTGGCTAATTCTTCTTTTGAAAGCATTCCTCTCCTCATTGGCTTTTTGAACCTCTTTTGCCAATTAAGTTAGCCTATTTTTCAAGGTATTATTTTCTTCAGCATTTTTTTGGGTCTCCTTTATCAAGGTATTGACCCGTTTTTCATGCTTTTCTTGCATCTCTCTCATTTCTCTTCCCAGTTTTTCCTCCACCTGTCTAACTTGATTTTCAAAATCTTTTTTGAGCTCTTCCATGGCCTGAGCCCATTGGATATCTATTTCAGATGTTTGGGATACAGAGGCCTTGACTCCTATTTGCTTCCCTGATGGCAAGCATTGTTCTTCTTCATCAGAAAGGAAGGGGGGAAATCCTCTGGTCACCAAGAAAGTAGCCTTCTATGGTCTTATTTTTTTTCCCTTTTCTGGGCATTTTCCCAGTCAGTTACTTTACTTCTGAGATTCCTCTCCACACCCACCTTGCTTACAGATCTGTCCAGTTAGTGCTTGGGGTCTGAGATTAAAATGCTGCTCCCCAGCCTCAGGGCTTTCAGTGAGGGGGCGGGGCTGCTATTCAGTGTGAGATTAAGTTCAGGTTCTCAGGTGGGGGCAGAGTGCCGCCCAGGCTCAGTTCCCTCAGGGGGTTTATGCAGAGACCTTCAGTAATGGAGCTCCTGCCTGTTCCTGGAGCCTCTGGCCACCCGCTGCCCCTGCTGCTGCCTCCCGAGGGGACCTGAGTTATGGAGACACCCCGCTCCCCTCTCAGCCAGCCCAGAAGTCTCTCTCACTCACCTGTGCATCTGTGGGTGGAGGGACCTTCACGGCCACTGGAGATTCCGTCCCTGAAGCCTGCCCCGATCTGCTCCTCTCTTTGCCACATGGCCAGGGAAAGGCTGGGCTCCACTCCCGTCTGGTGCATGACGGACCTTTGGGATCAGTTTTTCAGGGCTCTCTGGAATGGAAATCTCCTTCACTTTGTTTCTGCGAGACTTCCACGTCTCCAGAATTTGTTGGGAGTTCTTTTTACAGGAGATCCATGGGCTGTGGGTTCGGAGCTAGCATATGTGAATCTTTCTACTCCGCCATCTTGTCTCCTCCCCTCTAGCACATGAAATTTTGATTTAATAAAGGTAGCTTAGGGTTAGTTAGTTGTGCATAAATACTGATAAATTTATCGTTGTAATGATATGCCTAATATTCTGTTTTAATACAGGAATGGAATAAATAATTTGAAATGGTAAAACTTACGAAAAATCCTACACAATTTTGCTAGGAGTACTGTAACAATTCAAGTTAGACATCCCAATTGAGACACTTTGGAATATTACAGTTGCCCTTTTTAGAACTATTTAACCATGGTTATCAGTCTAACTAGTTTTAATTCCAACTACTGTGAACTAATTTTCAAAACACTAAAGACTGCGCCATAGTTTCAATGAAATTCTGAAGACCAGCCACTACTTGCCTTTAAAATTTAGGACTGTAATTCCGTTCAAAAAGAATTGTGATTATGAGTTAAGTATTAATTTTTTGTGTGGTACTAAATCCATTTTTTAAAAAATTGATTTTGCTTCCCTACTAATTTTTATGTATCTCATTTTTTTTTACTGTTTTACTAGCAATTCTTGCTCAGTGTCCACAATTGCTGTTTCTGGAATCACTGACTTTTATTTGTTGAAAATGAATAGCTTTTTACAGTCTAATAGCAGTTCTCATTATCTGTGATTTTTCATATATATGTAGAGGGTGGCAGGTCTACCAAATATTGTACTGGGTAACAATTTCTTTTAAAAGAATTTTTGAAATTTAATTTATAGCATATATGATCATGTGTTTGAATCCAGTCATTCCATACAAGAATTTAGTTTGCTGGTAGGAATTCAATGAATTACACCACTTTCACTCTTCACAACTTTACATTGGCTTCTTTTAGCTTTACTTTTCCATTAAAATGTTTACCAGACTTTAGTTAGAGTTAGTTTTACAAGGTACTTAATCTTATCTAAGACGAGAAACATTTTGAATTTTTTTGCTTTCTGGCTTCATTTGCTATTAGTAATTTTGCAGCAGTTTGCTTTGCTATATAGTGAAAATGAACAGGGTTTTTTGTTGCATATCTGTATATACATATACTAGTGTGTATTTCTGTGTGTATATGTATGTATATATACAGGTATATGCATGAATATATGTGTGTAGATCTTCCTGCTAGTTAGAGAATGAAATGAAATGACATGCCTTCCCTTTACAAAACTGAGGCCTTGCACCATACTATATATACATAAGTGGGAGAATTACCGTACTTTCTATAGTTTCCTCTTTTTCTATCCATTGACTGCTACCAGAAGTGTAATTCCTGTCCTAACAGAAAAAGGAAATGCATTGAAGACTTGGCAAAGACAGCTGAAGATATGAAGGGTAGTCAGCAACCTTATTTTTTGTTTTTGTTTTGGCTTTGAGCAAACCAAATCATTTGTGTCAAGTGCTTTTACCAAGTCTGACAAAAATATCAGTGCTCATGTTCATTCTCTGGGGGAAACTATGAGAGCAAGGAAAATGCAACCTTTTCTTCTAGATGTCCTCCTTCTTATAAGGGCAGGTGCATAGAAATAAGGTAGTTAACGTTTCTGAAAAATGGAAGGGGAAACCCCTAATTTTTCTATCAAGTATAAGAAAATATATATTCTCCCCTCCTCTATTCCATCACCTTCCATGTGAATTGCCCCTCAAAAAATTTTAGGCCCTGGGAAGCTTTGGAGGTGATATAACTCTTCTCAAAAAGAGATAATGGGGAAATCAGATTGAATGCATTGCTTTATGAGGAAGTAGGAAGATACCATTTGATCCATGCTGAATGGAGAGTAAGTGATATAGTCAAAAGAACTTTGTAGTCTCAGGAAACAAGTTCCAATCCTTTTCTTTATTAACTACTACCGTTATGACCTTGAGTTTAACCTCTTTATTGTTTAGTTTTTCTCATCTACAAAATGAGGTGACTGTATTAAATAGTCCATAAGAATTTCCTAGCTCTAAATCTATGATAATTATGAATACATGGACAAAATTAAGATGCAAGTGAAAATATTGATATCAACTAATTTTGTAGTATATTTATTTTATATGAGCTGATATTAATTCATAAAATTAGTAATAGAAATAATTTGAACATATTTCTGTCAGACTACAGTAATAAAGCAACAAGAACTTGCTGATTCCTTAAAACAGTCCATGACAGAAACTTCACTAGAGGTTACATCATTGCATCAAAATGATTTTGAAGTTGACGGAAAACTACAGAAGGAAACAGATGAAACCAAAAGAAAAGTATGTATGCAAAAATATCAATTATTTATCACTGATTTATGGAAAGAGTGTTCAGTGTGACATTTCTTTCTTTTCCACCAATATTATATACTTTCTGAACACTGTGCTTGTCATTTAAACTGACTTATTACAAAACCTATAACCTCCACCATTTGTACACTTCAATTTCAATAATTTTATTCACTTTTTATGTGGTGGCACAATATTTTGAAACTAACTACAATGGCATATGCACTGTGTGCTGCGGACCAAAATATCCAAGAATATAGTGATGGCAAGGATCTCTATTGCAAGATACCAAGAAAAGCTTTGAAGAACGGTTAGAACTTTGGATTTCCTTTGAGATTTGTGAAGGGATCAATAGGATAGGAGAGCAGTACTGTCCAGGAAAATAGAAGATAACACAGGAATGTGAGGAGGGTTGCTGTAAAGAAACTAGAAGTAAAAGTTGGAAAAATATGATGAACTTAGATTTTAGAGGAAAGAAGGCAGAGAATTTTATCCTCAGTCTGGTAGCCCATAGCAGTCCCATTGTAGGTTTCTGAGTAAGGCATTAATGTGATATAAACAGAGTTATATAATGATTTACTTAGCATCTTGTAGTAAGGATTGGTGTGGGGTTAAAACTAGAACGGAAAGACCCTGTAGCCCTTTTATTTTTAATTAAACCATAGGCAAGTGACTTAATATCATTTTGCTTGACTCCTAATCTGGAAAATGAGAAGGTTAGACTAAATACCCACCCCTCCTCAATTTTTGATCCTCTGCTTGAGGTACTCGTTCATGAGATATAAGAGGAAAGAGAAACACTGTGAAGAGAGAATTATCAGGGTAATAAGTGACAAATCAGGTAAGAGAAACTGTATCCTATATTTCAGTGAAGTCAGAGACTAAGAAGAAAGGTTTTTGAGTACAGATAGAACTTCCGTCTATTGAGAATGCAATTTTAGTAAACTAATAGGGACATAATCCAGATTTCACGGAAATGAAGGAAAGAAGAAAAGCACTATGTTTTATGCATGGAGAGCTAGCCTCAGAGTCAAATAAACATGGGTTCAAATCCCAACACTGAATGAGCCTGAGCCAATCTCCTAAGCTCTTGGTACCCTAAGTCATTTACTAAGACTCTTAGGGTTGCAGATTCTAAATTGCAGTTTGAGTGCAGGACTTATTTGCATTGAGAGACGGAATTTTTCACTGAGAATTCCATATACCAATTAAATCACAATACATACAAAATAAATAAGTGAACAATCATAGATAAATAGATGGATGAAATGAAAAAATGGCGGCTGTGATAATCATTCATTGGTGAAGTATGGAAGCAAAAAGGAGAAATAGGAGTGAATCTAGAAAGGCAGCAGAATTCAGCACAATGAGGAGGATTCTTTTCTTCCTTTGTAAGATAGAGAAGAGCACCTGGCTCATAATCTAGAACAATAGATGACCACTCAAGGAGAGTGACAAAACATGAATTTACACAGGTTGCATCTGACTTAGTCAAATACAAAGAGATTTTTAGAACTTTTATGACCTTACCTAAGACTACATATATAGACATCTCAGCATAGGAATGCTTAGAACATGGGCCAGGTGTGCCAACACAAAGGGGGAATGGAGATGAAGGGACCACTTCCATTGGCTCTAGAGAAAGGAGGAAGGCCAGTGTTCATTCAAGTGTGATGTGTTGGCAAACTTGGCCCACTTTCCATTCATCCTATGCATTTCAAACATTTTTAAGTTTATTAATATTATTAGTATAAATAATAACTTTATTGAAATCAAATGAAAACTTTCATTGGTGTAAATTTAAAAAAAATAATTTGTAGTGAAATCCCAGGAAAGCTTTGTCATTTTAAGTCAGGTGAATCATTTTCAAATTGTTTCATATTTGTTTTGGTTTTAAAAACTATGCTTACACTAATATTTACTGTTGGATATGGAGTTAATGAAAAGTATCCTTTTTAGAAATGTCAGTTCAGTTGTAATATTTTTCTTTCTAAACATATTTTTAAAACTTTATTCTGAAAGAGAAAAAGTAAAGAAACTCACTGAATTAAATCAATCTCTGGAAAATTGTCTAGAAGGAGAACTAAAGAGAAATGATGAATTACAGAAAGATCTCAGTGGGTAAGACTCCTTTTTGTAGGCTTTTTCATCCAAACATTAAATAGGCAAGGACTTAATTATTTTGTTAAATCTTATGTACAAATTCATTTTATATATTAACACTTACATCAGTAATTACAGCATGTATAATTCTAAGCGAACGAAGAGTTTTTTTAACTTTCATTTTATTCACTAAATTACTGCTGAAAAACATTCTGCCATGCATCTTTGAAGCTGTATTAAAATGCTGTATAGCACTTGTACCTTAAAGTATGTTTTCCAGAATTATACTATACAGCATTTGATAGTCTTTTGTTAAGTATACAGTTTCTGCACATAACTGTTTCTGTAAGGTAAGTCTCTATGTTCTCCATCCTAATTTATTTCCTTCATTGTTTACTTAGTTTGTTCATTAACCTTTCATTCAAAAAGTATGATTCAACATCTGTTGTATATAAAATACTGTACTTGTCTCTGGAGTGAAAGAGGTGGATGATTAATGTGAAGTTGCTGCCTTGAAGGTGATTACAGTCTAGTAAAAAGAGGTAATGTAGGGACCCAAGTAACATGTGCAAATAAGAATGTGGTAAGTGCTGAAGAGCTGTCCAAAGAAATTGCAGTCAGAGACTGAAGGAGGGGAAGGCCTATTCTGACTTCATGCAATCAGCAAGATTCCATTAAGGGTATGACTTTTGAGCTAGAACCTACAAAATATCTTGACCTGGAATTGAAGGCCCTTCACAATGTGGCAGCAGCCTGCCTTTTCACACTTAAATAATATTACTGCCTCTTCTACAACTTAAATTCCTGTGAAACTGTATGATTCTCTGTGCTTTCCAGCCTCTACTCTGTGCCTGTGATATTCACTCATGTCCTCTGCGCTCATCATCACCCAAATGCAGCTCCTCTTTGGGGCCTATTCTGGTCTGTGTTGTTGATAATGAATGACCTTTACCAGCAGACTTGACATCAAAATATCTGTTACACTCCCCAAAAGCTCTTACACTTTGTTGTATATCTTAATTATCTACACATTTATTTTATACTCCCCTTGAATGAGAGCATGAACCAGGATCTGTCTAAATTTTGTATTCAATCACAACCTTTAAGTGTAAGCACTTAATGCTTTCTAATTGAATTCAAACAGATGAATTTTAATTTTAATTGAATATGGCAAGAGGTCATCACTGTTGAGGTATCAGATCCCCTGACCACAGGCTAAAGGCTGCTATTTCACTGGCAGAGGAGTCTCCAAATCATCATGCATTTTCCAGGACTATAATTCGGCTGTGTTATGGTTAAATTAGGTTTTGGTGGGCTTCTAGTGAACTGCTTTTTGGAGTACTAAGGGAGAAAAATGCCTTGTTCCAACTAGTCAATTCACAAAGTAACATTTGAGATCCAATTGACTTTTCAAGTTAGGGACTATTTATATTTACATACACTAAAGGAACATTTTAAATGAAACTCTGTATTCTAGTAATATTAAATGACATTATTAGTGTTTTGTGGGCTGAGACCATTAAATACTTCACCAGCTTCTTTACACAGATCTACAATTAAAATAACCAAGTCATAACACATCACTGTAAAACATCTATTTTTCAAAACAAATGTACTTATCCTTTAGAGTTTGATTATATTACTGAAAGGTATCCCTCTTTCTAAAAATATGACAGCATAACCAGAAATCATTTAGGGAACATTCTATAATGAAGTTATTTTAGTGAAGAGTGAGAATGAATTTATATCCTTTGAAACAGAGATGAAATAATTAGTAAGGCTGCTGTTTCTCTGGTTCTGTTTAACAAAATATTGTCTGCTGAGTTGGGTGATGTCAAGAACTCTTTTTAGATTTATTTTATTTTCTATGATTGAAAATAATTTAAGGTAGTGGGTCAAAAATACATTTTCTTTGTATAATATTGAAATAATAAAGGGTTTGACTTAGTTATTTTGTTCATTCTCACAGATTCAAAAAACTGTTGAAAACAACAAAAAAAAATGAAGAGAATATGAAAAAGAAGATATTGTTGACCAGGGGGGTGTGAAACAAACACATTCTGAAATGGATGGAGAAATTAATAGGTTAAAAAATAAGGTAATCCCTTATATTGACAGATGTAAAATGACTTTACTTTGTATGCATTTTGAAAGAGTTACACTATGTATCAGCACACTGGACATCAATATTGAGATTTTTATCTTTCTCATGCTTGGAAGACAACATTTTCTTTCTAAAGTCTAGTCACATCTTGCTACTATTAGGAACGCAGTAAACAAACTTGTGGACTTTATATCTCCCTGAAAATTCTGGCCTCCGGTGTCTTTTTATCTAGATTTATATGTTAGAAATTTTTCCTCTTCTGCCATGATAGAATTCATATAAAATAGAATCTAATTATATTGTGTTAAAAGCCCTTCTCAAGGATTTAAAAACTTTGTCAAGTGAGAGAAATATTAGGCCGTTTTGCTTATAAATGGAAGTTGCAAAGACAGAAATTTAGATTTGATGTAAAGAAAATCTTTCTAACAATTAGAGAGTTCCCAAAGGGAAATAGGCTGTTTGAAAAAATAGAAAGCTTGAAAGCCTTTTAGGGACAGTTTTGCAGGGAGTCTTAGAACTTCTGAGCTCCCTCTGACACTCTGCTTCTGTAATCTTAAAGGTAACAAAAGACCCCCCCAAATATGACTAACAAGCAGAAACAATTGGAAAAGCAGTAGCTCTGTAAGAGATTTTAAAGTGACAAAAAGCAAGCAAAGCAAAGTATGATTTCAAGGTGATTACTGTTGATATTAAGAAATTTCATAATAAAACATTGAGTTAAAAGTTAAGGATATTCTGTGAAAAGAGGTCTTGAGTTGGTTTAAGAGAAGGAAGGACTCTAGGACTTAGGAGATATTAATTTCATTCCACCAAGAAGTGGGTGAAAACCACTTTATTGCAGTGTGGCCTATACATTGCTTTTCTATTTTAGGGAAGCAAAGATTTTCCTTCAGCTTGATGAATAATAAATTGACTAATTCATCTTAAACTATTTCTTTCTGTTTTTCAATATTCTAGTATTTGATAACATTGAGACATTTCCCCAACTCTAATACTTTTATGAAAAACATCATAACCATTCAAATGAGGTAGAACTGGCAATCCTTAAAGTACTATGTAAATACTAATTAGTAGTAGTAGTACTATTTTTTCTATAATGTCAAGTGACTCCTTAGAAACATTTTCTCCAATTGTGTAAGCAAACATCATCCCATGTGGTATTCAAATTGGCATAAATGTATTTGCTTTCTCAGTGAAGTTTATCAACATCTAGTTGGTGTTCTCATTAGAATGACAAAAAGGAATTTCATTTCTTTTCAATCCCTTTTAAGATTTCTTGCTGCCTTAGGCCTACCATAAATGAAGAAGAATTTATTGATTTCCATCTATTGTGAGTTTTATTGATATCTGCTCACTGTACTAAAAGTTGGGCAGAAAGGACACAAGAAAAAATTAGAGATCACAGAAGACAATATGGAATCAAGTACTAACTGTGGATTATTCAGAGTATGAGAGCTATTAATATAAGGTCATGGTTTGTGCTTTCATTCTGAACTTTGTTTTTGATACGTCAATTTACCTAAATAACCATTTCAGGAAATATATTTCATAAGTATAATATAAGGAAAATGATACATTTAATTACATCTGAATGAAAAATAATTTAATCTTAATAGTTTTCAGTTAGTATTCAAGTTGAAAACCTTTATTTTGCTTGTCTGATTTGTTAAAATGATACATTATACAAACAGATTAAAGACCTTAGACAACAACTGGAAGCAAAATATTCAACATGCAAACATTTGAAATCAATTAATCAAACTCTTTGAGAAGAGTCATTTTCTGTGAAAATTTTGGAAAAGGAATGTGCCAAGCTGGAAGAGAATAAAAAACAACTGGAAGAAGAAGTAGTTAATCTTACGCATCATTTGGAAATCGCTAAGATAGAATGAAATGAAATAGAAAAATATATACGTGAGATTGATGAACAAGCAACACAGCACATTATCGAAAAGCTAAAAGAAGTCAACCTATTTTTACCGGTTACTTTATCACTACTATAATTTTAAAATATTTCTATGTAAATGAAGATTTAGGATATTTTTCTCTAATCCAGAATAAACATTCTGGGAGATTCTGGATATGGGGAAAATTTTTAGAATTATACTTATTTTTTTCTGTAATGATCTTAATATTAGCACTAGCATAAAAACCAACCAAGAACCAATGAATAACATCCAATAGAAATAGGGTTGTTGTGTGTTGGGTTTTTTTTTTGAGTTCCAATTTAATTCAGCTAACTTTTATAATGGACACTTTCAACATTAGAATCTGTTTTTAGAAATTCAGAATAGCTCTCTCAATCACGAACTGACATTAAAATGAATATGGTAGCAAATATCTTACAATTTTCAGGATAGAGTTGGACAGTTTTTCCTACCTTGGTTCTTTGTCTTCCATTCGGTTTAGACACAAGCAGTAGCACAAAACAACGTAGAACAATTAAGGAAAAATAAGAAACCAAACGGAGCAAAGAATTAGAGATCTGGAATCCAAAGTCTACAAGAAGAAAAAACTCACAACAAGACTCTACCGAGGTAGAGATGGAGAAATATAGACAGCTTCATTGTGAAGAATTAAAACACTGAATATCAGTGTCAAACAAATTAGACAGGTAAGCCCAAACAGAGACACTAAGAAAATAATCCATCAACTTCTCAGATTGCTTTTAAAGTTTTCCATGTTGATTTTTAAGAAATCCTTGATGCACAAATGGATGACTTCATTGGGAAATTAGTATTAACTGTAGAAATTCTATACTTTGATACATATTTGTAGACCAAATATTTTTTAAAATGTTAACTAGGTAGAAAGAAATGCAGTGTGATACACTGGAAAATATGGTGTGTGGCTGTGGAGGCAGAGGACATGACTTCACATCTTGTCTCTGATGCTTAGTACCTTGAGTAGGTCACTTAACCTCCAGGGATCTCAGTTTTTTCATCGTTAAAATGAGCATGTTTGATTAGGTGGCTTCTGAGATCCCTTTAGGTCCCCAATTTATAATCTTATTAAAATTATTTATTTTTAAGTATGCCATATTATTTCTTTTTACTGTGTACTACAGATTAGTCCTTCCAGGATGAAGTTAAATATTTTGAACATTGGAATATCATTCTCATTTACTAAATGACAATACTTAAAGGTCTAAAGTATTTCTGGAAATGTATGACAAGACTATAGCAATATGTAACACATTGTAAGTAATCTCCTAATGGTGACAAGCGGAACTGGAGTATGCAGGGCCATCCTATTGAAACAAGTCAAACCAGACCCCTCAAATCTCCTGCTGTCTGATCCCTTCAGTTTCTATACAGGTAAAAACTCATTTAAAAAAGATTATTGAAGGGGAAAGGAAAGAAAGCAAATATTGCAGATTAGAGTTTTGAATAGGCACAAGATACTATTTGTTGATGAAAAAGGGATAGAGCAATCTTCCTTGCTATACATCTTGGTGACAATGGTGGTTAGGTATTATGTATGGGCTGGCTATATGGTTGAAAGCCTCAGGAATATTTTTTGTTTCAGCTGAGTCACCTCCTTTACCCCCAAGAGACTGCATCCCTGAGTGAGTTGGTGCTACCTGAGTCCTGGGGAAAGACTGCACAAGCACTGCCTGGGACAGTCACCCAAATTTGATACTCTTGAAGCCACTCTATTTATTTCCAATATCAATTTATAGAATACAAGTTTGACAGTTTCTTTAAAATCAGATTAGTAAGGAATTCCAGATTCACATGTATCTTTTGTGTTCGTATTTTTTTGTTTTGTTTTGTTTTTAATTTTCTGAGGACAGTCTGAAAACCGTTTTTGTCACTCAATTTCTTTATATCATTTACTGGGAAAGGACCTTAATGGAAGTAACTCAATTATGCAAAAACGTTCATAACTTACATACCTTAATTGTTTTCAGTAGTTTTTTAACTACTCAAGGAAAAGTCACAATTATGATAGCAATATAAAATAAAAACACCACATATTTAAAGAAAATGCTAACCATTTTTGTGCTTTGAAATGTTCACAGGACAGGCTAGCTGAAGTGAGACACCAACTCACGAATGAAAAACAGAACAATTTGTTTTTCATCACCAGTTGTCCTGCAAATCCAATTCTGGAGCCAGTACATGTTGGGAATAATACTGCACTCCTCAGTGGAATGTTTATAACAAAAGGAAATTTAGTATAGTCTGCTGGAAAGAAAGGATCTTCAGAAAGCAGTGTGGATGCTTTTTTGGCAAAGTCATTTAGAATTTTTTGTCTTCCTTTATATTAAAGCTGTAATTGAAAACATTTAATCTTAGTTAAATTTCCTGTGTAAATATTTTTGAATGTGTCACACTGATTTCTGTGATCTATTAAAATAATATATTTTAAAATGCCAGATATTGAGTTTAAAATTTTTTTTAGGTCTACAGCTATCATATGTATCATCTGTTAACTTCTCAGATATATTCATACCTAGTTTTATACAATTTATGTAACCTTGATAAGTGGCATTCATATAAGTATTCTTTAGAATACTATTTCCTCACCAACCAGTACTTAAAGAGAGGCTTCATCTTTTCTGATTTATTTTCCCATGGTAATGGCATCTTAACACTTAAAATATAGTCTTTCTGTGATTCTTCTGGTTTTTTTCAGAACATCTTAAACACCTATATAAACACAAAAAAACCGTACTCATATGAACACACCCTTTTCTTTTTATAATATCATAGAGTCATTTTTTGAAAAGCAATCTCATGTAATATGAATAATTATCTCCTAATTTAGATTTTAGTTCATATTTATATAAAAGTTTTCTTCAACTAGGGTTAGAACCTTAAGAGATAATGTATATCTATGTCATCTTTATTCCTTCCTTTATAAAATATGCCCATTTCTAAGGACCTCCCAGTACTGACTGCTAATGTAATACAGTCAACATTAAATCAGCAAATATTTAGATTTTTTTTAAAGACCCTGCTAAATGTATATATTGAATGAATTAATCAGTTCATAAAGATGAAAGGATTAAATTTTGAGGTCGATATATTGTAAGCATCTGGTTGATTTAGATATGATAGTGAAACATGAATATTAGTTAATAAACCTGTCTTCCTTGTGAAGCTTTTAGATAAAATGCTCATTTTGAAAACCAATAGTTTTGCCATTGTGAGGAAAATATTCCATGTGAAAGTCTCCTTGACCCTCAGTTGGCCACTTTGTTTTACTTGTACCTAGGTGGGAATTATATTTACTCTTTCCCTTTGGGAAGCAGCTCACCTTCACTGCTTTTTTTGTTTGTTTATTTCATTGAGTGTTTTGGAGTAAGATCTATACATGTGTTCTTTCTTCTTCAGCTCCTTGACCAACAATCTGTTTCTCCCTTCTCTTCTCTGCAACCAGATCCATGGAAAGGTGTGTAGTCAGTATTGCTCGTTGTTCTTCTTCACTCTCTATTTGTGGCCTAAACCACTTTGGGCATCTATGTGACCATTTAAGTCACTTATGTCTAGATGTTTATTTTTATCATTTAAAAAAAACTGATCTATATTCAGACTGTGCTCAGCTGATTCTGATAATATTTACAGTAACCAATTACTTCATGCCTTTTAATAACCAATTTTGTTTCTTCTTTGTGTGTGGTTTTGTATTGTTTTGTTTGGGGTACTTACCTTCTAATTCTTCAGGAAGAAAATATTCAGGAGAATACAGACAGATATAGATTCTAAGCCATTGTAAAAGCCTTTATTCTCTTTCATTTCTCAAATGTGGGCTGTTTTCCAGCATACCTTCTGGAATCCCCTCTTGTTCCCATCTTTGTTTTGAAGTCTCTATGAATCAAAATGAATTTTGAGTTCGTTAAGAAACTCTGTGTTTCTCATAGATTGGCTCCACTTTGCTCTCTTCAACAGCTAATTTGCATGGAAGCTACAATTATCTTCATGGGGGTCTTTTTATAAATACTTATCATAAACATTGCTATATGAAATGGTCAAATATCCTGTTGAACAGTGGCACATAGTGAAACCAACTGTGATTCATCCTTCTAAGCCATCTTTCAGTTTAACTACAACATTGTTTTGTCTTCTTGCTTATTCAGTAAAATCAATAGGAATGTTAAGAATTCCTTGCAAGAGCATGGCACTTTATCAGTCATTGGACATTTAAGTTACCAACAGTTAAGTTAGCGTTTATCAAATGACTAAAACTATGATTGATTCCTAGCACCATCTCCTTTTCTTGGGAGGAATGTTGCCATTCCAGAGGACTAAAAGCCAAAAGTGTTTTTTATGTCATGGGATAGTCTAAGAATTCATTTAGCATCAGTCAGTGGTCAGTGTACTGACAAGGGGTCCAAATGTCCTTCACACAGTTGCTCATTCTTTGGCCTTCATTTATCAAGCAAACATTTATTAAGCATCTACTCTATACCAGGCATCGTACTTGCACTGGGGAGATAAAAGGACGAAACAATCCCTACTCTGAAAGAGCTTGTACTGCATGGTGCAAAAGAAGAAACAGCAACAAGGACCACCTACCTATTTGTATCTAAGTAAATATGAAGCCTATACAATCTACCTACAAAGTAATTTGGTTGGACATAGCAACTAAGACAATCAATAAAGGACCTGTATACACTTAACAATGGGGATTCTGAAAGACCCAGGTAAGGTGGACTTACATTCCTGGCATGGGAGAAAGCCTTTCTAAAAGCCTGGAGACAGGAGATGGAATATCTTTTATAAGAAACAGCAGATAGGCTAATTTACTGGAATTTACGTGTGTGAAAGGAAGAAATATATA
The DNA here is from genome assembly GCA_028658325.1 of Potorous gilbertii. NCBI lineage: Eukaryota > Metazoa > Chordata > Mammalia > Diprotodontia > Potoroidae > Potorous > Potorous gilbertii. The sequence goes on from JAQQSK010004968.1 coordinate 14,344, forward strand.
CAGTAAGTCAGAAAAAGTATACTGAAGCCAGATCATATGGAACCTTCAATGCCGAACAGTAGCTTCAATCTTTTCCCAGAATATTGAAGCTTTTAGATTTTGATAGAACCTGGCAGATAGTGTGCTCCGTGGGCATAAGCTTTGAAGATCCCAGAATCAGCTCCAGGGCACAGTGGGGACTCAGAGAAGTACTTCTGCCCACAAGTTGGAAAAATTAGGCACTGTTGTGAACAGACATCCAGAAAATGCCTCATATTAACCCGTGGTGCTTACAAAGCCACCCGTAACTTCCTTGTGCCTTCTGTCCCAGAAAGGGTTCCTGACTTGCCACAGTGTTGGGCTAATCTGGTTCTTGCTTCTACCTGTGGTATTTAGGACCTCTGCCATTTCCGTGATCCTAACAGCCCTTAGCAGTGAATCAGCCATGTACCATCCTCTGACCCAAAGACATGTTCATATCCATTACCACTTCCACAGAAGGGACAAGCTCCCTGTCCTAGAGGTGGCTTTTTACCTAAAAATATTTAGAAAATGATATTCAGTTCTTCCATTCGTAAAGAATATCATTATGGGATGTGACCAGATTCAAAAAATTCAATAGCCACTTGAGACAGTTCCAACAACAGATCTCCATATCATAGTGTTACAAAAATTTCTGCAGACTGCTTGTGGAGAACTTCCAAAAGATCTTCATCCATTGCTTTGACTGACTATGGTTATGCTGCTCTCTGGACAGGACATTGAGTCCAGAAGTAGGGATGCACAGAATGCCAAGTAGAACCAAAAGAGGGCGAGCTAGCACCACCTGTGACCTCGACTGCTACATTTGTTTAATTTCTCAAGAAATGCTGACCCATGAGGGACCTCACTCCTAGGGCTTTGCACATTGAAGATGAAGGATTGAAAATAGTGTCATGTGAGATTTAATTTTTAAAAAGTGGAACAACCTCCACAACTTTTATTCATACTTTTAGGAAGTAAAAAAAAAAAATAACTACCTCAAGGGATGGCTCAGTCCAGGGATGGCTCAGTACAGGACCATGCACATTTCTTTCCTAGAAATGAAAACACTGGAGCATCAATGCCTTTGAAGATGTAGAGCAGTCCACATGAACAGTTGTGACTGGGAGAAAATAAATCGGGGAATGTAGAGTACTAACCTTCCAGGCTTGAAAGTATCTGAAAGTATAATCCTAATGTATCTGGAAAATTCACCAAGCCAGACAAGGATTTCTGTGAAATTGAAATTCTATTCACACTAGGTCTCTACTTCTGAATTGCCTTTGTAACTTTGGACTCGTGTCCTGAGTTTAACTCCAGTTATTCCTTCCATATGGCAGCTTTCGTTATCACAGCTTCCATACATTGAGGATAAGTATATGAAATTAAATAGGAATTTGGGGGCAGTTTTGTGGAAGCCACAGATGACATGCAAAGGCCAACAGAGGACACGGAGCCTGTGACCAAATGCTTAACTCACATTTTATAGTAAGTACTGTAAACACTGCCCATAAAAGAAAAAATATTTAGACATCTTCTCTGCCATGAAGGGAGGGCCAAAAATTTTATTCAGATTTTCCAGATTTCAGGGACACCACACCTCTAATCACTGCAATGTGGAATAGACAACTGTACTTTGTAATTGTTCTCTTTACATTATGCATATAATTATACATATAATTATATATAATACATATATACATAATTTTCCTATTAGAATGTAAAATTGTTGGACAGCAAAAATTTATTGTACTAGACCCTGTGTGAGTAGGGATCATTTCAGGTTTGTTGGTTTTTTTTCTTATTTATACTAGTAGCCCCTAGAATAATGCCTGGAACAGAGTAGATACTTTTAAATTCTAGTTAATTGTTTGATTTCCTTTGGTTTCAGGTTTTTCATCTGTAAAATGAGAGAGTAGGACTAACTGCCCTTTACAGTTCCTTCCAGCTCTGTTACCACAGGCTGATGCTGGATAAATTCTTTCCTGTATTGTTTTGAAATAATTATTTCACATCTATTTTTGTAATTACTTTGTAGATGTGTGTAAAAGCTAAGAATGTTTAACATTTTGAAATGATCTTCAGGGTTTTCCCTGTCTAATGATGATTATATCAATTGTCAAATATGTCTGTGATAGTCCTCAAGATATTAGAAAAGAGTCATTGATGGAGCCCATTCTCCCATGTGTGATTTTTTAAAGAACTAAGGTTTTATAGAACTTTTTGAGAGGTAGTAATTTTGAGAAAATTTGTCAGGGATAACCATCTTTTTTGGAAATTTAGTTTTTCAAAACTTTAGTTTTTCAAAACATTGCAAAACTTTCAAAACATTCAAAACATAAACAACCAAAGTCTTATACTTTACAGAGTATGTGCTAAGAAAAAGAATTTTAGCAATAGCTTTTCTAATAACAAATTTTGAGTTAGTGGAACAACTCAGCTTTTCTAATAACAAATTTTGAGTTAGTGGAAAAACTCAGAATCAGATCAAAAAGTTCACAAATTTCAGACAAAAACAATGTTGTAACTTACCCCCACTAGACAGGGCTAGCCCTATGCCAAAATGGTTTGTGGTTGGTATCTTCTCGTCTCCCTTTGTTATACTTTCCCCTTTCTTGCATGCTCCCACTTCTTGACTATCCAGGGACAACTATACTGATGGTAGCCACTTCCAGCTGCGCTAGTAGATACCCTACTCATACCTGCCCTAGATGTTTATCTTTATTCTAATAATAACCATAACACCAACTGTTATTTTCAACTAAGTTATATAACAATTTCAAGTTTACAAATTTCTTGACATATATCATCTCACTTGATGCTCACAAATAGCATAAAGATACAGTGCAATTTATTATACCTTTTTACAGAAGAGGAGACTGAGGGTGGGAGGAGTTAAACGACTTCTTTCCTCATGGCTACTGTCTGGAATTTTAACAAGAACAAATATAGATCAGATGTAACTGTAGATACACAGCCACAGAGGCTGTGAACAAGAAAAGCCAAAACCACTTTAGAAGAAGAAAGGTCAGTTGTACACTTTATTTCTTTTCTTTTTTTAAAAAATTATTTATTTATTTTTAGTTTTCAGCATTCATTTCCATAAGATTTTGTGTTCCAAATTTTCTCCCCATCTCTCCCTTTCCCACCCCAAAACACCCCACGCATTCTGATTAAACCTTCCCCTAATCTGCCCTTCTATCACACCCCTCACTTCCCTTATCCCCGTCTCCTCTATTTTCTTGTAAGGCAGGATAGATTTCTATACCCCATTACCTATATTTCTTATTTCCCAACTGTATATAAAAAGAATTTTTAACATTTGTTTTTTAAATTATGAGTTCCAACTTCTCTCCCTTCCTCCCTCCCCACTCAGCCCCACTGAGAAGGCACGCAGTTCAATATGGATTATACATGTGTAGTTATGCAAAAGAAGATTTTCATAAAAGTCATGTTGTGAAAAACTATTTCCCTCCATCCTATTCTGCCCCCCCATTTGTTCTCTCTTTTGACTTTGTCCCACCCCAAAAGTTTTTACTTCTAATTGCCCCCTCCTCCCATTTGCCCTCCTTTCTATCATCCCCCCAGACCTCACTTCTCACCTTCTCCCCTACTTTCCTGTAGTGAAAGATAGATTTTCATACCAAATTGAGTGTGCATGCTATTCCTTCCTAAAGTCAAATGTGATGAGAGTAACCTTCACTTTTTCCCTCTCACCTCTCCCCTTTTCCCCTCCAATGAGAACACTTTTTCTTGCCTCTTTTGTGAGAGATAATTTGCTTCATTCCATTTCTCCCTTTCTCCCTCTCATTCCTCTCTCAGCTGTAAAGTGAGGGGCTCAACGGAGACCCGCCCGGGAGTGTCCGAGTAGGGTCCCCGGTCCTAATGCTAGGTTGCTCTCCTACTCACCAATCCCAGTCATGATGAGTCTTCGGGGCGCCACCGGCCTCCCAGTCCTCTGGGAGGAAAAACCAGACAGAACGCCAGAGGTTGTTGAAGCGGTCTTTAATGCTCAGCGATCACATCTCAAGAGCGCGTCCCTTCCCAAGGACCCAACATATATAGATCCTAGCACTTCCTGAATACCACCAACCAATCAGCGTTCCATTCTACTCTTATAATCTAATAAGGAAAGGCATTTGTGCTAAGCCCTGCCCCTCTCCCCTAGCCCTCCCCCCTCCCTCCCCTAACACTCAGCCCTTAATTTTATTTTTTAGATATCATCCTTTCCTATTCAACTCACCATGTGCCCTTGCCTATATGTATATAATCTCTCCAAATACCCAATACTGAGAAAAGTTTCAAGAGATAAAAATGTTATCTTTCCGTGTAGGAACGTAAAAAGTTCAGTTTTAATAAGTCCCTTATGATTTCTCTTTCATGTTCACCTTTTTCTTTCCTTGATTCTTGTGTTTCAAAGTCAAATTTTCTATTCACCTTTGGTCTTTTCATCAAGAATGCTTGAAAGTCCTTCTATTTCGTTGAATGACCATTTTGTCCCCCTGAAGTAATATACTCAGTTTTGCTGGATAGGTGATTCTTGGTTTTAATCCTAGTTCCTTTGACTTCTGGAATATCATGTTTCAAGTCATTTGATCCTTTACTGAAGAAACTGTTAGATCTTGTATTATCTTAATTGTATTTCCACAATACTTGAATTGTTTCTTTCTGGCTGCTTGTAATATTTTTTCCTTGACCTGGGAGCTCTGGAATTTGACTACAATATTCCCAGGAGTTTTCCTTTGGGGATCTCTTTCAGGAGGTGATTGGTGGATTCTTTCAAAATTTATTTTACCTTCTGGCTCTAGAATATCAGGGTGGGTTTCCTTGATAATTTCATGAAAGATGATGTCTAGTCTTCTTTTTGGATCATAGCTTTCAGTTATTCCTGTAATTTTTAAATTGTCACTCCTGAATCTGTTTTCCAGGTCAGTTATTTTTTCCAATGAGTTATTTTACATTGTCTGCTGTGTTTTCATTCCTTTGGTTTTGTTTTATAATTTCTTGATTTTTCATAAACTTATTAGTGTCCATCTGCTCCATTCTAACCTTTAAGGAATTATTTTCTTCAGTGAGCTTTTGGATCTCCTTCTCCATCTGGCCAATTCTGCTTTTTAGGGTGTTCTCCTCCTCATTGGTTTTTTGGATTTCTTTTGCCATTTGGGTTAATCTGTTTTTAAAGTGTTATTTTCTTCAGAACTTTTGGGTCTCTTTTAGCAAGCAGTTGAGCTATTTTTCATGATTTTCTTGCATCACTCTCATTTCTCCTCCCAATTTTTCCTCCATCTCTCTTGATTTTCAAAATCCTTTTTGAGCTCTTCCATGGCCTGAGACCAATTCCTATTTTTCCTAGAAGCTTTGGATGGAGGAGCTTTGACTTTATTTTCTTCTGTTTGTATGCTTTGGTCTTCCTACCAAAGTAAGGTTCTATAGTCTGATTCTTTTTTTGATTTTTGCTTATTTCCCCAGCAATTTACTTGACTTTTGAGCTCTTTGACAAGGAAGCTCTCTGCTTCCAGTGGAGGCTGGGGGTATACTGTCAGCAGGTCAATGCCCCCCAATCTGTGGGCCTAGAGCCCAAGAAACAGTTGCTGCCTCTGCCCCTGTGCTGCTATGGCTGCCACGGGTTCCTCTGGTCCTTCAGTCACCCTGGCATCACTTTCCTGTGCTGGTCACACAGGCTTTTTCCATTGACCTAATTTATCCTCATTATTTTTGGGTCATGAAGTCTGGAAACCACCACAGGTATGAGTGATTCAGTCCTCCAAGGCCTGCTCTGATCCTGTCTGTGCAGGTTGTACCCTGGATTGTGCCCTGCCCCCAGCTTGGCTCAATTGACACTTCCCAGTGACCTTCCAGGCTATCTTGGGCTGGGGATTTGCTTCATTCTGTCATTCTGTGGGTTCTGTAGGTCCAGAATTTGTTTAGAGCCATTTTTTACAAGTGCTTGGCTGCACTTGGAGGTGACACTCTAGAAAGTGCATGCTGTTACTCTGCCATCTTGGCTCAGCCCCCTGTACACTTTAAAACAGGACTCCCCTGACTCCAAATCCAGTGTTCTTTCCATCACACCACACTGCTTCTGCTTCCATTTATCCTCTCATGCCTAAAAGAGAGATACTCTCAGCCCTTTCATATTGTTAAGTATTTAATTATCTAATTCTTGCTAAAGGGTTTGAGGCTTATGCTGATTTAATGTTTACCATAACTCAGAGGAATGAATCTGAAATAGACATCCATGAAAGTCTAGATAGTAGGGAAGCTATTTGGGAACAGGAAACCTTTCCAGGAATACGAAGCCTTCTCAAAATGAGACATAGGGGTTAGGGTCTACCCTGCCCTTGATTACTGCTAGTCTTATTGAAAAATATCATAATAATTAATTAAGAATGGTTACAGTGTCGATATTATAACTTCTAAAGTCTAAACTGAAATCATGTGAATTGCCTTTGAGAATCCGTAGAAATCAAGTTTTTGTAGGCAGTTCATTATAGCTAGCAAAATATTTGCCATCTATTTTCTTGTGTTATTTTATAATACCCTGTCAGATATTACTGCAAGTATTATTCCTATTTTGCATATGAGAAAACTGTAGCCCATTGATTAGACTTACCTTAAGATTATACAGCTGTCAAGTGGCAAAGTGACATCACATTTGTAATAATAAAAGAATGCCTTTTCATTCATAGATTTTTGAAAACTATAACTGTTTTTTTTTTAAATTTTCTATTGCATTATCTTCAAGTAGTTAATAAGTGATGAAGTTTTGCTGTATTTGTTGTCACACCTTAGTTTAAAACAAAGGCTTGGGCTTTACTCTTTACAGGAAAGTAAGATCCAGAAAACTGATATAAACAGGAGCTTTATTACTATGTACAACACAGCAAGCAAAGATGGCAAGAAATTCGGATCACAAGGGAGGGAGAGGTCAGATCTGGGGCTCAAGGAGGGAAATTAGAAACCCCCAAAATGGTCTTGGTAGGGAAGAGATGATCAGTGCCACCAGTGGGAGGAGGCATTATTGAATAAGGGCCAGATGTGGTGCAGTTCTTTGGGTCACTTATGGATACCTGGATTGAGTGAGGTTCAGGGAGGAGGAATTGTTTTGTTGGGACTAGAAATTGGGAGAAGGTTGGAGTTGACTATATGAGGTAATAAAAGAAAAGAGCAACTCAAACTACTGCACCTGGCCAGGAGTAACTGTGACTATTAACTGTTGACTCAGGGTTAAAATAGGTCAGAAGAGTAGCAAAACACAAAACTATATTTGCCTATATAATTTGTGGACCTTAAGACAACTTAGCCCAAGTGTTCTCATATTAAAGTCTTATCTTTCTACTTCCAATATCAAACAATCAAAACTACAATTACCACAAGTTTCTTTAATTGAAGTCTCTTTCCAATTCAATTAACATAAAGTATGGAATTGTAAATATGATATATATATATGTGTGTGTGTGTGTGTTCGTCCTTCGTTGCCGAAGAAGACCATACCATCAGAGAAATGGTGACATGACTTGCACTTGACTTTATTCTGAGTGAGGAAGGGCTGTGCAGGTCACCAGCCTCACTTCTCCTCCAGAGCCATCTGAATCCAGTGAGCAGATATTCAGTTCATATAGTCCTTTCAAGCCTCTCTGAAGTCCTCCTGTTCATCATTTCTTAAGGCACAATAGAATTCCATTATTTTCACATACTACAACCTGTTCATCCATTCCTCAATTGATGGGCATCTGCTCGATTTCCAGTTCTTGGACACCGCAAAAGGAGCTGCTATGCATATTTTTGTACATGTGGGACTCTTTCCCATTTTTGTGAAGTCTTTGGGATACAATCCTGGAAGGGATATTGCTAGGTCAAAGGATATGGACATTTTTGTAGCCATTTGAGCACAGTTGCAAATTGAGAATAGTTGGATCACTCACAGCCCCACTAGCAATGACTAAGTGTTCCAACTCTCCCATATCTTCTCCAATATTTATCATCTTCCTGTTTTGTCATGTTAGACAATCTGATAGGTGTGATCTGGTACCTCAGAGTTCTTTTGATTTGCATCTCTCTAATTAATAGTACTTTAGAGAATCTTTTCATATGATTATAGATAAGCTTTAATTTCTTCCTCTGAAAACTCTCTGTTCATATCCTTTGACCATTTATCAATTGGGGAATGACTTGTATTCTTGTACATTTGACTCAGTTCTCTATATATTTTAGAAATGAGGCCTTTATCATAGACCCTAGTTGCAAAAATTCTTTCCCAGATTTCTGCTTCCCTCCTAATCTTGATTACATTGGATTTGTTTGTGCAAAACCTTTTCAGTTTAATGTAATCAGAATTATTCATTTTGCACTTCATGATGTTCTCTATCTCTTGTTTGGTCAAAAATTTCTCCATTCTCCATGAATCTGAGAAATACGCTGTTCCTTGATCCCCTAATTTATTTACAGTATCAGTGTTTATACCTAGATCATGTATCCATTTGGACTTTATTCTTGTGTATGGTGTCAGGCTTTGGTCTATGCCCAGTTTCTGCCACACTGTTATCCAGTTTTTCTAGCAATTTTTGTCAAACAGTGAGTTCTTATCCCAGAATCTGGAATCCTTGAGTTTAACAACAATAGACTTCTATATTCATTGACTACTGTGTCTTGAGTACCTAACCTATTGCACTGGTATACTCCTCTATTTCCTAGCCAGTACCAAGTGCTTTTGATGATTGCTGCTTTATAATACAATTTGAGATCTGGTAGGGCTAAGACACCTTGCCTAGCATTTCTTTTTATTAGTTCCCTGATATTCTGGACCTTTTGCTCTTTCAGATGAATTTTGATTTTATTTTTTCTAGCTCTAGAAAATAATTATCTGATAGTTTGATTGGTATGGCACTCAATAAGTAAATTAATTTAGGTAGCATTGTCATTTTTATTATATTGACGACCTACCGTGAGCAACTGATTTTTTTTTCATTTACTTAGATCTAACTTTATTTGTGCAAATAGTGTTTTGTAATTGTGTTCACATAGTCCCTGGGTTTGTTTTGGCAGGTAGATTCTCACATATCTTAAAGTGTCTACTGCTGCTTTAAATGGGATTTCTCTTTCTATCTCTTGCTGTTGGGCTTTGTTAGTAATATATAGAAATGCAGGTGATTTATGTGGGTTTATTTTGTAACGTGCAACTTTGCCATAGTTGTTTATTGTTTCAAGTATTTTTTTTTACTTTAAAATAGTCACAGAAGAAACTAAGTTATCACTCTTTACAGATGATATGATGATATACTTAGAGAATCCCAGAGAATCAAGTTAAAAACTACTTGAAATAATAAATTTATTTTCTTTGCAGGGGTTCACTCCATCTAGATTAGAGGTATCTTCAAATCCAGGAGAAAAACTTTATCTTTTATCCATGTCCAATTAACTTGGCTCCTCCTGATCATACCTTTTTATATATTATACATGTACATGTGTGTCTATATATTGCATATCTATAGAATCGAGATATTTTACATATATATTAAACATATGAAAAGAGCATTTTGTAAACATTCATCTTTCCTTAAAACATATATAAGCCTTTTTTCTTTTCAAAGCATATCTTTATTCATGTACCACTTAAAATCTTTTAATTAAAGGCATTATCCAATATCAAGTATTGCATTACCTATGACCTCTTCTAGTAATGATGCTATAAAAGAAATGTTTAAGAAAGATCTAACTCAGAACCTGGGAAATAGATCCAAATTCTTCTCTCAACTGCACATTTATGGCCAGAACGAGAAGTTTCCCATATCACCATTATGGATGACAATAGTCAATTTGCTCAGTTCTTTTCTGGGTTCTCTTTTGTGCATTTATTACTACAAATTTAGTGAGAACTATCTTTTCTTGAGTCTAAATTCAAATAGGATTATTATATATAAGAATACTTTGTTTTGGTGATGGCTTTCCCCACATGCTTTATGTTTGTGTTGCAACATTTACCTCCTATCTATACTATTCTATTTCATTAGTCTTCTGAAAACAAAACTATGCTATTTTAGTGATGTTCAAGAGTGCTCTCCCATTTCATCTTCCCTCCCAACTCCTGTGAAGTTGTTATAAGAATTGAAGAACTGTACTTTTTTTTTCAAAAAGTGCTCCTTAAAAATTAAAGAGGGGTGCCCAGATGGTGCAATGGATAAAACACTGGCTTTGTAGTTAGGAGGACCTAAGTTCTAATCTGGTCTGACAGTTTCTAGCTGTGAGATCTGGACAAGGAACTTGATCACAGTTTCTACTTCAACAAGCAAACAAACAAACAAAAAATCAGAATTAAAGAGTACTTTAAATCATTGGAAGAATATCATTACTCATAGCTGGGCCGTGACAAATATAGCAAAAAAACTATACTGCTGATTAACTGTTTTAAAGATAGTTAATTGATAGTTTCAATTATTCAAGTATTCAAATTATCAAAAAGATAGAATTCAGCAGAATAATATAGAAATAAATTTTTAAAAGTGCACTATCTAGAATACCAAAGGAAATAATGAGAAAAAGGAAAGACCTAAGGGAAATAGCAGTTCTAGACCTCAAAATTATATTTTAAAGCAGCAGTCATCAAAACCATCTGGTCTTGGTTAACAAAGAAAAAAAAGAAACAAACAAAAAAAAACTACAGATAAAACACTTACCAAGAGAATCAGAAACAATGCAACTCTATTACCTGGTATTCAATAAATTGGAAAACAAATTATTTTAAAAAGAAATCTTTATTTGGTAAAAATTGCTATGAAAACAGGAAGGTAATTTGGCAGGAATTAGGCTTAAAATACATCTTATACTTTAACCTACAATACATTCTTAATTGATAAGTGACCTTAATATTAACATTAATATCAAAAATATAAGCAGATAATATATACCTTTCACATATATGAGTAAGAGATGTAATTCTTAATAAGTGCTAAAGGCAATTATAAAAGATAAAACATAACTATATTTACACAAAATGAAAAGCTTCCACATCAGGAAATTTAACGTAAATGGGGTAAAAGGTCAAGTTATCCAAAGGAATTAAAAAATAGCAATCTTTTGCATCAAATTTCTCTGATAAGGGTTTGGTTCCCAAGAGTTTTATATTTTATACACACACACACACACACACACACACACACACACAAACACCCCCCACATACACAATCTGTGTATAAATGTATACATATTCATGTATGTATATTTGTTTACACACATGAATACACATATACACATTACTATATATACATGTAAACATACATAAATATACATACATATGCATATGTATGTATGTGTATACACGCATGTTTATACCTATGTATGTGTGTAACTCAAAAAGCTAGTCCTCATGATTATAATGGATTCATAGACTGTTTACCTTTTATATACATGCAAAATATGTATGTTTCTTATTAAAAATTGGTATTCATAACAAAGATCAGGGTAAACCTGACCCTGATGTTCATTTAAAAATTAAAACCACTTAGGAATAGCTACAAAAAGTCATTCTTTTATACAAATGATGTGCATGAGGAAGAACTGATATAATAGAATTAGATGGGGCAAGAGGGCTGGTAGTTCTGGTAACTTACTTTTATTGGAAATGAGTTTAAGAGGGAACGACATATATATGTCAAGAAGAATATTAAAATCTTCTTAATTCAGATGAAGTAAAATAGTAGAGGTATAGGGAGGGGAAGAGGACAAGGGAGGGATCTTTAGAGGGGAGGGTGAGGGAATGGGTAGAATATGGTATAGAAGGGATTTTAGATTTATGGGAATGGGAGGATAGGGGAGAAATCCTTGGAGGGAGGGAGGCAAGTAACAGGAGGGCAAGGTAGTGGATAGAAGTAAAGTAGAGGAGGCAAGAGGTATAGGAAAGAAGAGATATACAGAAACATAAAAACGAAGATCAAAAGTAGAATATTTTAGGGAAAGTGTATGTCTATTTTTATATGTATATATGAATGTGTGTATGTATATATCTAAAACTACAGAGAAATGTATCTAAACTTTATTGTAGATTCCTTGAGGGTAAGTGTAGCGGGGGAAAGAACAAAGTAAAAAAGTTCACAGCAAAGAGAGAAAGAAAATTCACATGAAAGCAAAGAATAGATGGACAGTTCTCAACACAAGCTTTGTTTTATCTTTGAAGTAATAGAAATTTGTTTTTTAAATCTGGACATATGGTTAGTACAGTTTGATCTCATTTTTGTTGAAGTTGGCTTCTTGTGAATCTCTATAGCCTGGATTGTATGAATCTTTGTCAATATAGTGTAATTTCTTAAGATACCCTTTCCCAAACAGATGGTTAGTGTTCAGTTTCTTTTTCAGTCATGTCCTGGGACAGAAACTTGATTCAAATCCAACCATCTTCTAAACTTTCCATAGCAAGACCCAATTGGCCCAAATGACATTGGCTTTTAAACAATCTCTTTTGAATTCAAAGAATTTTGGAAATTGCTCTACTCAGAATAATGAGATTTCATGGAGTGATTGAAAATAGTTAAAGCCTTGTAAGTGATCAAAATTAGTACACTTATGTCAACAACCACATTCAAAACTAAATCTAGTAAAATTTAAACTAACATAGAAGATCACCATATGTGTTGAACATGAATCCCTTCTTTCATAAATGTTTACTCCCTTCCTCCATGTTGTGGAAACTTCATTTCATCTTTCTTCATTTCATCTCATCACCTTCATCTACAATGATCAAGAATTTAAATGGGAACCACTAAATCATGAAGAACTCTTTGAAATGTCAGATAATTCTCTAAGGTAATAGGTTTTTTTTTAATAGTTGTTAATTGCACTTATGATTTGGAGGAGTGTTCCACACTTGGGGTTTCTTTCACTGATGTGGTGCTGTGTTTTTACTAAAATAGGACAAATGTCAACATTAAAGCCTTGCTTATCATAAAAATAAAAGTTAATCAGACATAATTTCCAAAATATGGAGTCCCAATTGGGGAACAGTCATAATATCCAGAAAAAAGTGAAACATTATCAATTTCAAACTCTGTGAAAGGTGGAAGCCTGGACATGGGGACTTGTCAAAAATCATAACTTAGATACTGAATTATAAATTCAGTCACTGAATCATGCTTCAGATAATGTGACAGGTAAAAGTTATAACAAGAATGCAAAGACCTGTTTATGATCGTTTTGTGATCTCTAAACAACATTGTGTTTGGGCATCTACCCATCAACATTGCCTTAAAGCCCAGGCTCACAAAACCCTAAGTATCCATCACTGAGTAGTGATTCACTCTCTAGCTCCTCCTCCCTTTGTCTTCTCTACTTTGCTTTTTTTGATTACTGGGATAGTTCACTTTTTGACTCAAGTAGTTTTCATTTATGAATTCTCGAAATATAGCTCCAAAAAACAGGCTTTGATAAAGCCCTTTGGGATTTAAATGGAGATACTTGACTGTGCCTTTAAACCCAAATCACTCTGGCATTCGACAACTAACCAATTAGAGGTCCTAGCCCAAGTCACACTTGCTCATTATTTGGGTTTTGGTGACCCAGGGTGAGTGCAATTACCAGTTTTTTGAGTTCTTGTCGGAAACACTGAATGTCTTCCCCAACCAGAATAATGCTTTTGGGAAGTGAAAATAGGCCATTTTTTGCTTCAATTCCTAGCTAAACTTTAATTGCTAAATGGGTTTTTCCTCAAGGAAACTGAACCCTCAGAAAGACCCTAGCTTAAAATGCCAGGGTTGCCTACTATATCTGAGCCTTTGCCAATGGTCTTGACCTCTGCCTTTCTCCCGAACTCTAATGACTCTGGAGGAGAGAGTGAGGCTGGTGACCTGCCTCCTTAACTCCAGTTCATTTGTAAACCACAACAACACCTTCCAGAAGTCACTGTTCATCTTCAGAAGGAGAGATACACAACAACAATCTCTGGATAGTGGTTCCTTCATCCTGAATCCTCCATACCTTCTAACTTCTTGGAGGCTGAATACAATACCATATCCAGTTCAGATTGAAGACAGCAAGAAACAGATCAAAATGTTCTAGGAAAATTGGAAGAAAGAGACTGCCAGTTTAGAGTTGGAGGAGGGGCATGGAAAGAATACTAGGAGAAGGTGATAGGTAAGCCCAGGCTGGACTGAAGATAAGGATTCTGACAAGTGGAGGGGTTGAAAAAGTACATTGTAGGCATGAAGGCAGTTAATAGAAGGTCAATTCTAGGAAGAAAGTTAATAGTAGTTAGACTGTAGAGAATATTAAGGATAGTAATGTAAAATAAATCTAGAAATTTAGATTAGGGCTTGATTTTAGGTGGCATAAGTGTCAGAATAAGGGGTTTGTTATTTTCCCCAGGTGAAAAAGGAAGCCACTAAATGTTTTTGTCTACCTTAAGTGGAAAGACACTTGTATTTCAAGTCAACTCTTGGCTCTGCCACTTACCACCCTGTGATCTTGGGAGGTCACTTAATCTCAATGGGGCTCAGTTTCTTCATCATGGTTTCCAAAACATTTCACTCTCCTGGTATTCCTCCTATCTGTTTCTTTTCAGTCTTCTTTGCTGCTTCATCATTCACCTTCCACCAGTTAAGATTAGGTGTACATCATATCTTCATCCTGGACTCTATTTTCTTCTCACTTTACCCTTTCTTGGTGAGCTGCTCAGTTTGTATAGGTGCATGTATCACTGTGACGCCTAAAATTCCTGTGTTTTTTATATTCATCCCCAGTCTCTCTCCTGTGTTTCCTACTGGCATCCTCAACTAACTACTGAACATCTGTATTTTCTGAAAACTTCTCAAATGCAACATATCTAAAACAAAACTCATCACCTCCATTCCTAAATCTGCCCTTGCTCTAAATGTCTTTATTTCTGTTATGGATACTACCATCTTTCCAGTAACCTAGGTCATAACATAAGAGTTGTCCTTAATTCTCTCCCTCTCCATCACCTTGCCTTCTATTTTTCAAAGTGTTGTTAGTTTCAGTTACATGTCATCTCTCAAATTCAGCCCCTTTTCTCTATATAGCCATTACCCTGAATCAGACTTTTATCACCTTTTCTGTGTACTATTGCAAGGGGCACAAAGTTGGTCTCCCTGCCAGTAGTCTTTCCCCTCTCCAATACAGCTTCCATATAGTAACAGTGTAATCTTCTTAAGTTAGAGTTTTGAACATGCTTTTTCATGTTGAAAGGTCATCCATGTTTCACCAGGTAAAATAAAAATTCCTTAGAAACTGGTACTTATGGACAGCATAATCTGACTCAAAGATACCTTTCCACATTTCTTCATAGGGAACCCCTTTTCTGAATCAAATTTAGGGACACTTAGTTTCACACAGAAAGGTTGTTCTTATGACTACGAACGGGACAGAGTATCTGAAATCAGTGTTTTTCCAAGACATGTAGAATGATATGGTCACCTTGTTAATCAAAAGCTTAATGGGAAAGATGCAGATAGACAAAGATTCAGAATGATTAATCGTAGAAAGTAGCAAAGGAAGGTGGTGATTCAAAGAAATGATGAAAACTTGGGGCACAGCCAAGTAGTAGAACTACTTGGACAAGAGAAAAACAAAACTGAGTTTGCCCCATATGTTTTTAGGTCTCAATCTTTGACTTCAATTTTTAGGTCCCTTGAAGTGAGAGGCTCCAGTATTGTATTGATAGAGGTTTGTTGCCAAAGGATATGGAGAGAGGTTGTTGGTAAGAGAACAGGAGGAGGAGTTGATTCTGTTATGGGTACTGCGGCTTGTGTCCTTTTAGGCTACTGGAAGCCCCTGCCAGCATCACAGGGTTAGCTCAGACCACAAAATATCACAGGGAGAAACAATGTCATAGATTATCTAGTACAACCTCCTCAGGTGAAGAAACCAGCTTCTAGAGTGTCTAAGTGACTTGCTCAATATCACACAACTAATTAATGGGCAGAGTTGGAACTTGGACCCCAATATCTTTATTGTTAGTCCAACACCCTTTCAATCATAAAATGTTTTCTTCCAATGTGACTGTATTAGGTATTGCAGTCAAAAGGAAGCAATGAGTTACAAGGCAACAAGTCATAAGATACAAATTTCCTCTAGGTACACTTGCATCAGCATTTGACACAAGGAGATTAACCATATCATATCATGGGATTGCACTGGAATATCAGACTGAATTTCTCCTCCAAAGAACTCCTTGAAATATTTTGTGTAATTGCTATGGTTAGCAAGATGCAATTTCAGAGAAACTTGTCTAATAGATTTTCAGCTGAAAAATTTGGGAAAATATACCTACATTC
>JAQQSK010004969.1:3392-23408 GCA_028658325.1 Potorous gilbertii
CCCAGAACCTTATGAGAATTTAAACTCTGCCCTTGACATTATTCCAGGGTACAGAGAGTAACCTGAGCAGACAGATGGCCTTTTGAAAGGTTCAAATGCTTACTCTCTGGGTCCAAAAGATGAAAGACCTTTTTCTTGGTAAGTGACCATGAGTAGAATGGTGTTATTACCAACTGTAGTCAAACTTCCAAGAATATAAAATAAAGCCTGTGTGTGGATCAGTATTTAAGTGAAATTGTCAACATGGCAAACTAGGCAGATCCCTTAAATTGAAGCTGCTTCTATTTAGTTAAAATAAGTTGGACCAAGCTGTTCTATGACTTGGTCTCTTGCTAACCTAGTCACAAAGCAACCCCTTCCCATCACCCCTTATAGTTGCTATGATTTATGTTCAGCTGCAGCTCCACCAAAGTATTTTCTTTGGAGCTAGAGCTCACCAGCTTGCCATTTCAAGATAGTTTGTGGCCGAAGTGTTCACAGCAGGAGAGGGATGAGCACATGCAGGGCAGTTTATTCATTGAAACAATTCCTAAGGTTTTTGTTTTTAGGTGTGCTTAAATAAGGAATTTGCAAAACCTGTAACACAACTGAGGGTAGTCTGTGAAAAGTTCTGGACTCGAAGCCTTGAATTTCAATTTCAATCTGCCACTTACTGTCCAGGGATCAGATCTTGGGAGTGTTCTTTAACATCTCCAGGCCTCAGTTTCCTCCTCTGTAAAATGAGAGGGTTCATCTTGACCTCTCATGTTCCATTGAGCTCTAAGTCTATGATCCTATAATCCAGCCACCTAGAAAGGGATTTCTCCATTTTGGACAACACAGTCAATTATACATTTAAATTATAGCCAATCCATCCAACCCACCAAATAAGTGACTTATTTCCTTGGAAACACACAATCAATTGTTCAACTCACAGAATACTACCTAGATAGAATCACTTTATGAAAGTACCATAATGATGATGGTGAGGATGGTGATGATAAGAGCTAGTCTATAGAACACTCTCCTTAAACCTAAGCAGAAGTTGTTTGTGTCATCTTGGAGTACAGAATATATAGAAGATGATTGAGAAAGAGTGAAATAGTTTCAAATAAAATAAATACATACCCCAATTTAAACATTCTAGAATTTTTATTGATATCTTCTGTTTTTACATTATATTCATTTCTGAATATTTCCCACTCCTTTCTCTACCCAGCAAGATTTTCCCTTGTAAGGAAGATTTTTAAAGAAGAAAATGTAACAAGACAATCCCTCAAACTATAGACCTTTTCTTATAATATATGCAGTATTCAACACCAAGAGTCACTCTGCTCTCCAATCTGTACAATGAAGGGAGGAAAGTGCTTTTTCTTAACCCTTATCTGAGGTCATTTGGCCACAAAATTTAATTTAATATTAAATTAAAATGTCTAATAAATGAGTTGAAGGCAAATGTTTCATTTAAGAACTGGTTTACAAGGACACACTATAGACATTTCAATCATACAGGTATTTTGTACAAGACATTAGGTATAGTCTACTAAGAACTAATAGGTAGATATTTTTTGGGCTGTCTCAAAGTAGCTCACAGATGTCTGACAGCTGCAGCTATAATAGCCCCTTGTACCAGTCTTGTTCTATGACTCAGAGGGATGTTTTTGCCAGAGAATTCTGTTAGTGCAATACTACCCCAGCGATACCCCTATGAGGAAATACTTGTGAGTGGTAAATAAGAGGAGAAGGTTTAAACCTAAAGTAAACCACAGGATCATAGGTAAAATTATTTTAAAAAAATTTTACCCACCCTGAAGTAGGACTTCTTTTTAATAAAATGCCACTGACACCTACTACCTGTGTGGCATTGGGCAAGTCACTTAATTGCTCCAGTCATCACCTCTGAAGTCCCTTCTAGATCTAAATCTATGATTGTATGACCAAATCACATAACCTCTTTGAGTCTCAGTTTCCTCATCTGTGAAAATGACAGAGCTGGACTCAATAGCTTTTGAATTTCTTTTCCTTTCTAAATCTATATCCTTTGACTGAACCATAAGTAGAAGCAACTTTCGTTCTTGTTCCCTATTGTAGATGAGGAAGGAGAGTCATGGTGGAACTAAGCAACTCCCTATCTTAACAGTGAGCCAAGGAAATGTAGCCCCCATTCCAGTATATAATCTGAGATTTTAGAGAATTTAGGATCAGAATTATGTCCTAAAGGAAGTTCATTGCCATTAAGTACCCACGGATAGGGGTTCCAAGTACATAAATAGGCTAATCCTTCACTCGACTCTTTGGGAAGACTGAATTTAGATGTGGAAACTGATTCTGCAGTGGTGAGAGAAGATAGGCCCACAAATCCCAAAACTAGAGAATCTCAAAACTGGAAAGGACCTCAGACCATGCAACCCATACCTAAACAGAAATCCTTTCTGTTACATCCATGATGAATTGTGGTCCATCTCAGTGAAGACTCAAGTGACAGAGAATTTACCATTTCCAGAGGCAGCCCACTCCATTTTTGGATAACTCTAAGTGATAGGAATTTCTTTTAGATTCACAGATGGTCATAGATTTGGAACAAGGAAGATGCTGACAAAACCTACTTGGTTTACAGAAGAGATAGATAGATGACAGACAGATAGACAGACATAGATAGATTGATGGGTAGATAGGTGGATAGAGTGTTGATTAAGTGATTACTACATGCCTAATGTACAAATTCAAGCAGAAGAAAATACAGTCCCTGCACTTGAGGAATTGATATTCTAATGGAGGGAGACAATACATGAGAGGAAGCTGAAAAGTTGGGCAGGAAGGGAAAAAGAAGAGAGGATGCTAAGGAATGGTCCAGGGAGTCATAGGCTGAGCCAGGTTTGTATGACTGTGAGGGTGGTTTCTCAAATAGAGGTTTCAGGGATGAACTCATCAAACAAAGGTGAAGGCATTGCCCGTGTGAAAAGGCCACTGGGTCAGCGAGAGCTCAGCTTGGAGTGGAAGAGGAAACTGAAGCACACAGGGACACAGTGATTTGTTCAGTGACAAACAAAAGATCACAGAGCTAGAATCTAAGGGCCATCCAGGTCTGACCCTACCCCCCACATTTAACTGATCTACAGAATTTACATGAAACCAAAATCTACCTCTACAATTTACATCCATTGTTCTTGATTCTGACCTCTAGGGCCAAGCAGACCAAAAATGCTGGAACACAGCTGTCATGCCCCATGCCCTTCTCATCTATGTCAACCAATGTTCCTAGTAACTTCAATTGATCTTAATAAACTGAGTTGGGGGAGACGACAGTAAGGATGAAGCTGGGATACAAAACTAGGAAGTAATCCATTGACTCAGTCTTCCTGAAAGAAGTGAACTTTGGGTAGGGTTTTGAAGAGGGGGTAGAACATAGATTTGTGGAGGGGAGTATTATTTCAGTCAATGGACATGACAAATATGAAATTTAGTGGGCAGAAGGAACAAGCAAGCTGTGTATAGCTACACAAGAAACAGGAAGTGAAAGTTAATGAGCTGGAAATTGCCTCTGCCAACTACTCTCTACCCCAACTGGAAATGGTCTGAAAACTTGGTAAAGAACTTGATATTCCCACCCTGCGGAATATAAGCTCCTTGAGGAGAGGTGCTATTTCATTGGTATCTTTATCTAGTCCCAAGGACCAGCACATTTCCTGGAGCAGAGAAGATACTCCATAAGTATTTGTTGGGTTGAGTAGCTTTGAGTAAGACTTCCCAAATACAGCAGCAGCACATTAGATATATGTAATTCAAAGTAAATCAATTAAGCATAATATTTAGTAGTTATTTTATCATTTTTTAGAAATAGTTTTATAAAAGACTTCAGAGCAACATTACCATTCTTTCTTTTTATTAATATCTGTGTTTCATCTCATGATGTCCAGAAAAATCAAATCTTACATAAGACTACCTTAGGAAAGTGATCTGTGGATCTTGTTTGAGACTTTTTGCCATAGAGGTCAAAAGTCAAGCTGGCAGTTTCATACCTTCTGCATTAGGTTTTCTGTTTTTGTTTTGTTTTACCTATGATAGGTAATATATATTATATATAGGTATATTATATATATATGTATAGGTAACATATATATTATAAGTAATATAATACCCCTGTCCCTACTCCACCCAAGTTGTTAATACCTTCCCATCCTTAGAACTAACCTGTATTTATCTTTCAAATGTGTGTGTATATGTTATGTGTACATATATGTATGTATTTATATGCATACACAAGCAAATAGGAGAGAGACAGAGATCTCATCCATTAATTCAGAGTGATCTGACTAAATTTTTGGAGTGGGGAAGGTTGCAGAAGGAGATCACACAGAGATTTGGGATCTGTTCTGAAGACAGATGGATTTGAGAGAGCTCTAGCTGTCATGACTAGGAGATGCAGTTGTTGGAAGTACAAGATTAGTGAATGATTGAGACGTGAGTCTTCCATTAGGTGATCATTAGGGATGCCTGAGCTCAGCATCTCATATATAATGTTAACTATATAAGACCTGGAGTTCAGTAAAAACTTATTCTTGTTTGCACCAAATTTAGAGATTTTTTTTTTTGCTTTAAGTGCTAGATACCCCTTATTATAACAGTTTCACAGGAACGTGGTCAAAAATGATAACCTTTACTGGGAAGTCCCAGTGTCCTCTCCCTGGTTGATATATAATTTTATTCACTGAATCACCGAGTCTCCGAGTTGGAAGGGCTCTCATAGATCATGTGGTCCAATTCATATCTGAGTCGATCAGTCACTCAATCAGTTGACAAGCTTTTATTAAGTACCTACTATGTAGCAGGTTAGGAATACAAAGACAAAAAAATGAAAGAATCTCTAGCAAACTCAAGAGTCCTCACTGGAAACTCCCTGAAAAATGGTTGTCCATTGTTTGAAGACCTCCACTAAGAGAAAACCTGAATCTTCTTGACACAACCTACTCCATTTCTGGATGACATCCATTTTTGTGAAGTTTGCCCTTGCATCCAGCCGAAATCTGCCTCTCTGCAGCTTCTACCCAATGCTTCTAGCTCTACCCACAGTTAGTAAGTAGAAAAACTGACATCCCTTTTCCACAAGACAACCCTTCAAATAGTTGGAAATAGCTACCAGCTCTCCATGAAGTACAAACTACTGAGACATTGGAGAGATTTCCCAGAGCAGAGCAGTGGACAAGTACATTGACAGAAATCTAGAGTGATGGGGCCCTTCTTGGTAGAGAGAAGTTTTGATACTGAAGTGACAGTATAACCTACCACGACACCTCGACTGAGACATTACGGTCTGCTTCTTTGCTGTGTAACACTGAGGTTAGATACCTCCAGAATGAGCAGGATATGACAACTAAGGTTTTGTTCATGAGCCAGATTAAGAGTGGGGACTAGATTTTAAAAAATATCTGGTAATGCTGGAAATCCATGTTTTCCCACCCCCAAGATAGGAATGCTAACAATTGCCGTATGGAACATACCAGCCTTTAGAAATTTGTTATCTGAACTAGAAAGTACAGTCTAAATCTGCCCAGAGTAAGATAGATGTTGAATGGAATTGGGTGCCTGGTACTTGGGATAGACTTCTCTGGAGTAACCTATATCATGCTCTTTAGGAATCAAAAAGGTGGGACCCTTTTCTGCTATGTCTCACTCTTAGAAATATCAGTTTATAAAGGAAGCCGTGCTATATAGTGAGGATCATTAAAGACCTACCCTGTTGCTATGGTTTCTGAGTCACTGGGCTTTGCTTTCTGCCCATTCCTGAATCCTTTGAAGCCCAATACTTCTCTACACCAATACTTTTGCCCTTAACACCTGCCATATAACTAGACCCTCCTGTATGCATCCTCTTCTCCTAATAGAAGGTAAGTTTGAGGGCAGAAATGTCTTGCTTTTGTATTTCTATCTTTAATGCTTAGCACATAATTGGCACTTTACAGTAAATATTTAATACGTGTTTTTTGATTTATTCATTTCCCTATTTGTTAAGTCATGCCCATCACTGTAACATCTCTTATACTTGCCATCTTGGATTCACTTACTACTACTATCCTACTTCAGACCCTCATCATCTCCTAGCTGGATAGCTATAACTGCCTCCTAACTGGTTTTCTGGCTTCCAGCCTCTATCCTCTCCTATACATCTTCCACATAACCACCAAAATAATCTTTCTAAGGTACAGGTCTAGCCATGTCACTTCTCTGCCCCAAAAAGTAACTGTCCATTGCCTCTAGACTAAAATGTAAATTTGTCAACCTGGATGGCTTACTAAATGTTACAAAAAATAGCCCAACAGCATTTTCATCTGGAAAGGGGCAAAATCTATCACTGAAGTGGAATAGAGAAAACAAGTTTTGTTGCTGTATTGGTTGCATCTATGAGTATAAATATATAAAACTTGTGGCTGGGTCCTTTAGCTCTGTGCCTTTCAGTGAATGCTGAACTTCTGATTTAAAACAGCAAGGGAAGGGAGAAAATAGCTGATCACAAAGTCAGGTTGGGAACAGAAGCTGATCAAAAGTTGGCAACTGGAAACTGAGAGCACAGTCCCTGAAGAAGAGAGAGGATAACAGGCCCTGGGTCACTTGTGAGCCTTCCTGAGGTTTTCCCAGGGTTAAGAACAGTATCCCCTCAGAGCCTGAGAACTGGAAGGGACATGGATGACTTGTTGGCTCAAGGTGTACTTGGATAAGAATCCCTTGTACAGTCTTCCTGATGTGTGGTCATCCAGCCTCCAGCTCCCAGGTTCCATGGGAAGGTACCATTGAGATGGGTACCAACTAGTAACAGCTCACATTTACTTGGCTAAGGTTTATAAAGTACATTATGTATATACATTCAATCCTCATTGCAGCCCTGTGATATTGGAGCTATCATGATTTCCATTTTACAGGAGAGGAAATTGAAGTTTAGAGAAGTTAGGTGACTTGCTCAGTCACACAGCTAGTATCTGGACCAAGTTTCAAACTCAGGTCCTCCCTCTTGACTCCAAGTCCAATATGCTACCTACCTTCCTCTCCAAGGCAGCCCAATTCACTTGAATAGCTCTGTTGAGAAATTTGTCCTGACATCAAGCTGAAATCTGCCTCTCTGCAGCTTCCACTTGCTGTACCTAGTTCTGCCTTGTTGGGGAGAGAGGAACAAGCCTCCTCACTTTTTCACGTGACAGACTTTCATATGCTCTAAGACAGTTATCATGACTCCTACAGGTCTTCTTTTCTCCAGGCTAAACTGGCCCAGTGCATTTAACTGATTCTTATGGGATAGAAATTCAAGACTGCATTGTTTAGGTCATTCTGTTTTCTGGTAAAATAGAAGGAAAGGATTGCATTTATACCTTCAAAGGATAGGCTAAAACTGTGATGGTTTCAGCTGGCGGTGCAATCGTTGGGAGGTTCAATAATAAATTTAAAATACATCAAAGGCAAAGAACCTCATGGGATTTGTTGACCGTATCTTTCAAGAAGCCGTTAGCACTTCATATATCATAATTTAAAACTGACTGTGTGGATAAGGCAATTTGAGCCTACCCTAGAACTGCCTTAGAAATAAATATACTGCTGAGATGGAAATCTCTTTATGGTCAGGGAAAATAACCAGGCTCTCAGGCTGAGGCAGGCAAGGGCTAAGCAGAGACCCAAGAAGCCCGGACACTCCCAGCCTCCCTTCTCAGGGCTGGACTGTTCACAACCTGTCTCAATCCTGCTTTTTCAGACTATGTACCCCTGCCTTATGGATATTAATATTATCAGAAATAAGGACATCATGCCTGATTATTTCTTCTCCAAACCCGTCTTATGTGTGTCTGTAGGAGTCATGTTAGTCCAAACTTAAGGTGGCTGTAATTGGAGTTACCTAAGAGGCTCTTACTGTACCTGTCACCAACTATATCAAATGCCCACTGTACATGTCATCAGCCATATCATATGTTTCTTTCAGTAGATGGCCACTTTTGAACACCCCAGAAACATTTCCGAGAGAAATAAGAAAAAAGGGGAAGCAAAAGGAGAGAATCCCTGATATGTTCTCTTTTTGGTTAAGGTCTTTCTATTTGGTGTCAGTCTTGGCTGCTTCTTCTTAACTGAATTTCTAACTGAAACAGGATAAGGCAAGAAGTTATTTGTTCAAGGTTCAAGTGCTCTCGTGACCTTGCCCAATATAGCTGAGAGTGTAATACAGTAGGTCCTCACGTAGCAAAGCTGCAAGTCAGGCGGCCATGGTATCACAGATTTGAGAAACACAGATTTAGAGCTAACAGAGAAATAAAAAAATCAATTAGTTAGCTTTTTTTTAAAAGACCTAGTCAGGGCCTTAGAGGCCATCTAGTCCAACTCCCTCCTTTAATAAAAATGAAATAACTTACAGGATTATAGGTTCACATATTTAAATTTGCAAGGAATCTTAGAAGTCTTCAAGTTCAAAGTTCATTCATCTTATAGATTTAGAAGCTCAGGGCTAGATAAGCATCATAGGATCATAGATTTAGAGCTTAGAGGCTGTCTAGTTCAGCCCTCTCTTCTCAAATTAAGAAACTGAGTCTTAAAGAGGTAGAGTGACTTGCCAGTCATAATTATCATTTAAATTCAAGTCTGCTTCTTAGAACTATGTAGCCACCTGTCAGAGTAAAATTCCCGTTCTTATTTGGATTTTTATAAGCCACTTATTTCTGTGACAGCTTCTCTATCATTAATGATAAGAGCTCCAATACTGTGTAAACCCAATGTACAATGTTGGGTTCATGCACTATCTCCAGATTCTTTCTACCATTTGTTTGTGTGTGGCGCACAATATTGTCCAGTTGTGATGGGAGCTAGGAAGGGGAGTTACCCCCCATAATATGGAAAGATGGGAAGTTTAAAGTAAAGGAGACCCCTCCTTCCCACTCATCCCTGGCTGACAAGACAGTGAGTGTCTATTGAGCTCATTTTTAACTGTTCCTTAGGAGATTGCATTTCACTATTTTATATTTTTAAGGATTGTCATTTAAAAAAATTCCCTTCGTTGAAAAGAATACAATTATATGAACAAGTTACTTCCTGGGCCCTCAGCTTCCTTGTCTGTAAAGTAAAGGAATTGGACAAAATGGCTTCTGAGATTCTCAGTTTTAAATCTATGATTCTTTGATACTAAATATATGAAATTAAGTTATACTAGCTTATAACTTCTGTTTTATTCTAGCCATGTGATCTTGGGCAAGTCACTTAACCTCTGAAGTCTCAGTTTCTTCATGTATCTACAAAATAAGAGGGTTGTACTAGATGGTCTTTCAGATCACTTAACCTCTGTTTGCCTCAGTTTCCTTATCTATAAAAATGGCAATAATGATAGCACCCCCCTCCTGGGACTGTTGTGAGGATGAAATGAGATTTTATATACATATATATGTATATATATGTAAATTATTTTGCACAGTGAACATAGTAGGTGCTGTATAAATCCTAGCTATTATTGTGATATGCATGAGCCTGTGATTGATCTTAAGACGCCAAACTCCTTCAATTTTTTTTTCTGGAAATACCTACCAATCCCTCTCCAAAATGAGCCCTTCCTTATAACAAAGAAATACATTAAACAAAAACACAGTGTTGTCATTTTTAAAAGATGTATGTTATTTGAAGCTTGTCCCCAATTGATGGAGCTAATGGAGTTGTAGGACTCCCCAGAAGTCCTCTGATAATGTCTCATTGCAGTGTGGAGGGGACTCTGAGACCTCACAGGTGATATGCCAAAGGATCCAAAGTTCTGACATCCACGCTAGATAGGCCTGAAGTATAGAACCAGACAAGCTAAATCTGGAGAAGTCCATTACTAGGTTGATTGAAGGGAAAGGAATTTCTTAGCCATAGAAGCTCTCCAGGATGGCCTTCTAAGACATAGAAGGGTTGAGATCTCCATTGATGGTACTAGTATCCTTAATGATAAAATCACAGTTCCTTGAAATATTGAAGTCTTGGAGGATGTTGGGAAACTGTTATGAGTCAATCAGTCAATAGAATGTACTAAGTGCTTATTTTATGCTAGATACCGGGCTAAGTGCTGAGGTGCAAAGAAAGGCAAAAACACAGTCCCAGCTCTTAACAAGTTCATGTTCTAACGAGACACCAGACAAGATCGATGAAAGATAGAGGAGATGGGAAGTAATCTAGGAGGAGAGGGGAGAACAGGAAAGTCTTTTTGTGGAAGATGGGATTTGATATGCATCTTGAAGGCAGCCATTAATGTGGAGGTGAGGAAGGAAAGCATAATGGCTGGGAGTGATAGCCAGTGAAAATTCTTAGAGTTGGCGATGGATCACCATGACCAGTGTCAACAATCATTGAATATGTGGAGGGTAGTAAAGTATAAGGCTGGAGAGGGAGATGGGGACCAGGTGATGAAGGGCTTTGAATGCCAAACAAGACTGTATATTTGCTTTTTGAAGTAATACAGAGCCCTTCAGTTTATTGAGTTATGGGATGGGGGTTGGTGGTAACAGAAAATTCACTTTGGCAGTTTCATGGGCTGGGGTAAGGTGAGACTTGAGGCAGGGGAATCAGCTGGAAGGTTGCTCCAATAGTCCAGACATGAGGTGACAACAGCTTGTACCAGGGTGGTGATGGCTATGTGAGTAGAGAGAAGTATCCACATGATGAGAGATGCTGTGAAGGAAAAATCATTAGAGGCTGTACAAAGTGTCCAAAAGGCAATTAGTGATCTTAAGCCAGAGATCAGAGGAGAGGTTATGCCTAAATATGAAGATCTGGGAATCATCTATGTGGTTGTGGTGTGCGTCTTTCATTTTCAAAGAGGACATGACACCAGAGAAATGATGACATGACTTGCAACTGAATGGACATTATGTCAGTTACGCGAGTACCCGAAAAGTCCTAAGCCCAAAAGGCCAAGGTCTCATCTACTTAGAAATGAAGGAATCAGCTGAAGATAGAATAGTGAAGGGACAGAAGGAAAGTGGAGGGGAAAGACTCAGGACAGAGCCTCGGGGGAAGCCCTCAAGTCAGGAAAGGAGACTAAGAAGGAGCATTCAGGAAAGATTAGTATCCCGAAAACTTAGAAGTATATGCAAGAGAAGAGGTTGAAAGTGCAAATAGCCAGAGATGAGAGATTAAATCCCTGGGACCAGTTTGGCTAGAATACAGAGTACTTGAGAGGGAATGACTTCAATATCTGCTCACTTCTCAGGATAATTTAATACTATACACAAGGCAATTTTTTCAAATTCCTTTTTAAAAAAAGTCTCTGTGCCATGGGGGTTTTCTGAAACAGGACAGTAGACTAGGTGACCTTTTGAGGTTTCCATGTGCTAAATACCCCATGTATCTGAGAAAAACAGAAAGAGGGAAACCTGATTTTGTGTGGCTAGTTCCATTACCAGTAGATGGCATCCAGGCTTTCTTTGTATTTGACTAATGCTTCTAAAACACCAAGAAATAATATTATTTGGCTTATTAAAGAAATGTGAAGGGGATGGCCCAAAGCCTCTGTACTGCAGTGTCTCTTCTGTGTATTGCACTGATGCCAGGCTGCTGCTAATGCTTTAAGCCTGAGGCTCTAACTTGAGCAGGAAGAGTTTATTTTGGGATGAAGAATCTTTCCCTGACACTCTGGCCTTTCAATCAATGCCTTTTATTTTTTCTTTATGAACTGAGTGTCTTCAAGGAAGTGCAGGTTCTCTGAGGTGATGGAGAGAGCCTCTAATACCAGAAAAGTTTGGAATCGTGGCCTTATTTGTCATTTGAATTCCTTCACCATCTCACTTCAACCTTCTTTTCCAGGCTGACTCTGCATTCCTCCTACTCAGACACTCCATGTTCCAGCCAAACAGGCCTACTTGCTCATTCCCTGTATACCACATTCCATCTCCCACCGCCCCAACTTTAATTGGGCTGTGTCCCACGTCTGGAATATTCTCTTGCCTTTAACTCCCTCAACAATCCTTCTATAAGTGACCTTCATTGGTACTCCCAAAATTACTTTATCTTCATTTTGAATTAATAAATCCATAAACATTTAATTTCTACTAACAATGGCTAGCATTTGAATCAATACATAATGCATTTAATAAGCATTTACTAAGTTCAGAGCACTAGCTAGGTGGCTCAGTGAATAGAGTGCCAGGTCTAGAGTCACAAAGACTCATCTTTCTAAGTTTAAATTCAGCCTCTGACACTTACTAGCTGTGTGATCCTGGGCAAGTCATTTTACCATCTCTGCACAACAGATTTCTCATCTGTAAACTGAGCTGGAGAAGGAATGGCAAACTCATTCTGTGTCTCTGCCAAGAAAACCCCAAATAGAGTCACAGAGAATCAGACCCAACTGAACAATGCCACAACAAGTTCAGAGCACTGTGTTGAGCCCTTGGGAAACAAACAGAAAAATCAGACAGTCCCTGCCTTCAGGGTGCTCCTATCCCAATAGAGAAACAACACAACGCAGAAGGAAAGTTTCAGCTGCAAGTGTGAGGGAAAGATCCTCCATCTGGTTCTTAGGAGGCAGAGGCAAAGCCAACAGTCCAGTCTCTTCTTTAATTTCATTTCCACTGATAAAATCATGTTCATTTCTGATGTTTAACCATTTGAAAATGTTTAAGACTGGTGGTAAGAGCTCTGTTTTCCAGGTTTTCAATATATGTGTGGCTCCGACAACTGCCAGAACAATTTTATGCATTCATCTTAGCATTTATACATACAGCTTTAAAATCTGTAAAACAATTTACATTATGCCATCTCCTTTGATCCTCATCAAAACTACTTGAGGTCAGTGGTATTATTTTCATTTTACTATTGGAGAAACTAAGTCTTAGAGCAATTAAGCACCTTGCCCAGGGTCACATAGCTAGTTCTGAGGGAGGATTTGAATTCAGGTTTTCTTTATTCCAAGTCACATACTCTTTCCACTGTACCACCTTCCTGCCTACTATGTCATATGGGGATGGCAAAGACAAGAGTAAAACTATTCTGGCCCTCAAGGGTATTACAGTCTAGCCATTTTTTAAAAAGTGAAGCTATTTTTGAGGGAAACTATTTGGAGGGAAAATCCTACAGCTGGGGGGACAGGAGGAGAAAGAGGATCAAGGGAGGGTAGTATTTGCTTATTTATGGACATGTTGTTTCTGCCTCCCCTTTTCCCATCCCTTCCAGTAAATGAAAGTCCCTTTAGGCCTATGACCCCTTCATTTTGTCTCCACATCCAGAGTTCTTTGTACAGTGTCTGAAACATAAAAGAAGCTCAATCACTGCTTGTTGAATTAACCTGTCATATTTACCCACGTGATGGAAATAAAGAAGCACTCTACATTGAAGAACTAGAGGGCTTGGAATATGATATTCCAGAGAGCAAAAGGCTAGAGTTGCAAACAAGAATCACCTACCCAATAAAACTGAGTATAATCCTTCAGGGGGGAAAATGGATTCAATGAATTAGAGGACTTACAAGCATTCTTGATGAAAAGACCAAAGCTGAATAGAAAATTTGACTTTCAAATATAAAATGCAAAAGAAGCATAAGAAGAAAAACAGAACAGATAAATCATAAGGCATTTGATCAGTTTAAATTGCTTATATTCTTACATGGGAAAATGATATTTATAACTCCTGAAAGATTTCTTTTATTAGGGCAGTTAGAAGGAGTATACCTAGACAGAAAGCAGAGTTGAATGTGGTGGTATAGATATTTAAAAATTAAATTAAGGGATGAAAAAAGAATGCACTGGGAGAAGGGGAAAGGAAGAGATAGAATGGGATAAATTGTATGACATAAAAGAGTTCTGAAAGAGGTTTTACAGTGAGAGGGAAATGGGGGAAGTAGGGAGGGGTGCACTTGAGCCTTACTCTCATTGGAATTGACTCAAAGAGGGATTAATATTCATACTCAGTTGGGTGCAGAAATTTATCTTACCATACAGAAAAATAGGAAGGGAAGGGCATGGGGTTGGGGGAGAGCTAAAAGAAGGGAGGGCATTTGGGGGAGGTAAAAGTCAGAAGCCAACACCTTTGAGAATGGACAGGGTAAAAGGAGTGAGAGAGTAGGATAAACAGAAGGGAAGCAGGGTAAAGGGAAATACATAGTTGGTATGTATTACTGTGAAAAACATTTTTACGGTGAGTTTCTCTGATAAAGACTTCGTTTCTCAAACATATAAAACTGAGTCAACTTTATGGAAAGAGACATTTTTCATTTGATAAATGGTCAAAGGATATGAACAAACATTTTTCAGACAAAGTAATCAAAGCTATCTATAGTCACATGAAAAGAATGCTAGATCACTATTGAGGAGAGAAATGAAAATTAAAACAACTCTGAGCTACTACCTCAGAACTGTTACAGTGGGTAATAAGACAGAAAAGGAAAATGACAAATGTTAGAGGAGATGTGGGAAATTAAAACATGAATATGTTATTGGTGAAGTTGTATACTTATTCAGCCATTTTGGAGTGCAATTTGAAATATGCCCAAAGGGCAATAAAACCATTCATACTCTTTGACCAAGCAATACTACTACTAGGTCTATATTCCAAAAAGATTAAAAAAAAAACAAAAGGAAAAGAACCTATGTATACAAAAATATTTATAACAGTTCTTTTAGTGGTGGCAAAGAATTGGAAATTGAAGGGATGTCCATCAGCTGGGGAATATTTAAGAAATGATGAGAAGAGTGCTCTCAGGAAAACATGGAAGAACTTACATGAACTGATGCAAAGTGAAATGAGCAGAACCAGGAGAACACTATACATAGTAACACAATATTGTATGATGATCTACTATGAATAACTTAGCTATTTGCAGTGATACAATGATCCAACATAGTTCTGGAGGTCTTATGATGAAGGGTGTTATCCATCTCCAGAAGAAGAACTGTGCAAATCAAAGATATTTTTTCTTTACTGCCTTTATTTTTCTTGATATTTTTTTTTGTTTGTATTTCTTTCATAGAATGACTTCCATGGAAATGTGTTTTGCATGACTACCCATGCATAATCTATGTCAAATTGCTTGCCTTCTCAGTGAGGGAGAAGGGAGAGAATTTTGAATTTGAAAAGAAAAAAGAATATTAAAATTGTTTTTACATGTAATTAGGAAAAAGTAAAAAAATTAAATAAGATTAAAAAAATGAAGAAGCATATGTACTGACTCCTAGGTTTATATTTATATTTCAGTAAAAGAGACTTGTGAATGTCTTAGATTTGTAAGAAACTTTCAGAACCATCTAGGTCACAGAAACCTAAACAAGATGCCACCCTTACCAAAAAAATACCTGATGGGTGATTGTTATTTGAATGCCTCCCCCCTGAAGGAGAAACCCATTTCTTTTGGAGGTAGCTTATTCCACTTTCCACTTTTAGTTTTAAGTGTTTGGAAGTTTTTCTTTATATCAAGTATTTTCAGCTTGTAACTCACTCTCAATTCTACCCTCTGGTGCCAAAGAGAGCAAATCTAACCTACCAGGCTTAGAGTCCAGAGAACTAGAAAGGTACCTTGTCTGTCTTGCCAAACCTGTGAACACTCTTCCAAGATGACAAAAAAGGCAAAGATGGACACACTGATGGACGGACCTTACACAGTGTTTTACAGTTTGCTAAAACTATCTCATCAGAGCTTCACAACAGCCTTTTAAGTTAGATACCACTATTTCCATTTTATAGATGAGGAAACAGGTGCATAAAGATTAGATGATTTACCTAAAATAATGTCCCTAGGAAATGGAAAAGGCAAAATTCCAAGTCTTTTGATATACTCCCTAATAAAAAAGAACCAAGTAATAACCCGAGAAAGGTGCCAAAGAACTATGTGTGGGTCATATGTAGGGATGATGTTTTCTTTTACATGGACTCTGAGCCATATCAAATTTATTTGGGGGGAAAAGAGCTTATAAGACAGTGTTTTAGATCACATCTGGGTTTTCATTGCTCAAGGGAACTCCCAGTGAGGAAATGTTGTTCAATACCTGGTTTGCAATTTATGGTCCTGGAGAGTTGTGTAGACAAGCGGTGTCTAGCTCAAATAGAAACGGGGCCACTTAAACCATGCATAAGGATCCCTGAGGGTCACATATTGACTTAGAAAATCACATATTAATATTATCCGTGTTTATTGCACGTTTATTTCTTTTGCTCAGTATTTCCCAATTACATTTTGGTTTGGTTCCAGTGGCACTCCTTCTGGGCTTAGAGTTTGAGACCTCTATCTAGAAGACTCATGAGAAGTCATGACTTACCAAGGATCACGGAAGCAGACTTGAATCTGGGCTCCAAGGTCAGCTTTCTGGACACTACACCAGGTTGCCTCAAAGTAATTTTTTAAAATTCTTCAGTTTCTCATTAGAAAATATTAACCTCTTTTGTCAAAAAATATCAATAATACCTTGAAATCATTAATATTACCCATTTGTGGGGGTCAGAGAATAAAGTTGGAAATAATGCATTTCTCTTCATTTTATTTTTTAACAAAAGTTGAAATACTCCTTGCAGAGTCCTTCAGTTTCACATCTCTAAATAGAGCTGATCTCTTGATACATAGGATTTTCCCATAGTAGATAAGAAAGCTGATATGTCAGATTTTGTAGGAAAAGGAAAAGAAGGAACAACATGTGATACATCTGGCCCATTGTGCAATGCTGTACGGAGAAAATTCCTCCCAGAGCCCTCCGGGGCCTATCATTTTACCCAACCAAAGCTCAGGCTTTGCAGCACACAGAACCAATTCTTTAAAATGCCCAGACCTTCCTTCTCACCCTCTTTCCTCTTATTAAATTTAGTTACTGGATTAACTTTACAGCCAGCCTCTAAATACAGAAAAATCTATCGTGATGAAAGGCGGCAGAAAAAAAATATCTCCATTTTGTCCTCATTGGTTAATTGGTCATTTCTTTGTGACCTTTTTCATCTGGATTCATTGGTTATTGTAAAAGCGTAAGGGAAGAGGGAATTTTCTTTCTTTAAATAGAATTCTACAATACCCCTCACTATCCTCTTAATTTTTTTCTTTTCTGATTTCAATACCTAGATTTAAAAGTTTCTTGACATTAGGGAGCTCCTGTAGTATTCAAACTATATTCCCTCTTTTCATCTTTTACCTAACTTAGCTTAATTAAAGTTAATGAACAATGGGAAAATTAGGGCAGATCTGTTTCTCATATTATCTTTGAGTCTTAGTACTTAGAACAGTGAAAAACAGGTACTTAATAAATACTTGTTGCAGTGCATTAGAATGATAAATTTGATGAAAAATGAGTTAGAGGTCCTCTTTAAAACAAATTCATCCTATAAACTGAGCCAGGCAACTAATTTTGTGTTTGACTTTTCATTTCTCTCTTTACAAAAGGACTGAACACAAGGTCCCTTTTCCTTGATGCATTTTAGTGCTGCCAAATGGATTACTAAATACTAGGTTTGGGGGTGGGGTAGGGAAGGAGATAAAGGGCTCCTAAGTTATGAATAGTTTTATAATTCTCACTAAAATGATCATTTTGATGAAAAAAATAAAATTTTCTTTCTGGGTGACTTCCCTGGTTTCTAATTTCCTTGATCAGTTTCTCAAGGATGCCTAAAAGTAGCCTGTGGTTTTTCTTCCTGGCTGTGGCTCCTTTTAGTGAACATAGCTAGTGAATATTGTAAGTGGGATTTGAATCTCCTGTCTCCTGACTTCTAATGAAGCAACTTCTCCCCCCAATCCCTTTTTTAATTTTTAATTTTTCAGTTCATTATTTAACTTGTATAAGAGCTTTATCAGAGAAACTTGCCAGGAACTTGCTCAGTTACTTGTTTCCTTTCTAATTTTAACTACGTTCAACTTGTTTATATTAAAAATTTAATTGTATGTAAGCAAAATTGTCAGTTTTCTCTTATGTAATCCCCTCTTTTACTTGTTTAGTTATGAATTTCTAAGTTATTTATCCATTTGGAGTTTATCTTGGTATATGGTATGAGATGTTTGTCTCCTCCCCTACTACTAAGCTGAATTCTCAAGATTGACCAATTGTTTTGATCAGCTAAGTTTCCCCAGTAGGAAATTCTGCTAGGCGATTGGGAGGGGAATATTATCAGACAAGAAGGTAAATGTGATTTCCTCTGTGTGTTGTAGATTGTAGACACCAGGGTTCCAAAAGTTACTTGCTTTTTAAGGGGTACATGTATGGGGGAGGGAGGAGAGAAATGGCCTTCATATCCCCACTCTCAAAATGAGTTGTTTTTGAGTCATAATTATCATGGCATTTTAGAGCAACTTCAATTAGAAGTAGTCAGCTCCGAAGGGTGCCAGGGTCACCCTAGAACCCCTTCCTTTGAATCTGGGGCTCAAAGATCAGGGCAGAGGAAGGATTCCTATCTCTGTAGGCAGATCTGGGATCAAATCCTGCCTCTGGCAGCTATCCCTGTGTGACCTTGGGCAAGTCACTTGATCCCATTGGATGTCAGGTTCCTCAGGTATAAAAACAAAAGTTTTAGTATGCCTACTTTATAGGCAAGATAACTAAGGCTCAAAGTGGTCTGGTCATGTAGCTAGTAAGTGATGGAGCTTGGATTTGAACCCCCAGTGTCCTGACTCCAATCCTAAGTGAAATTCTGGAGGAGACTGACAATATATATATTTTTTAATGTAATGGGAAGTTTCTTGTGACAGAGACAGAGATAAAAGTACAGGGCTGATGTCCTGATGTTCTTCTGCCATCATAGAGATTCGATGTTTCTGTGGCCTTAAAGGACCCAACTTGGCCCTACACTGGTGCCATATTGGTGTCATGCTGTGTGACAGGCACGGCATCATTGGATTTGGGGTTTCCTTCAACTTTTCCAGAGGGATGACTGTTGGACAGTTCTCTTCAGGCAGTAGAGTTTATATTGGATATAAATTTATACAGACATTCACATATTTATTTAAATTTTACACATATATTTCTAGTTCATTTTTTGTGTATATTTTAACGTACATGTGTCTTTTGATGTATATTGATATTTACACTTATATTTGTTTATGTTGGCATTTACATGCATATTTACATATTTATTTACATTTACACACATTTACATTGGAAGTAAAATCTTATTTTCTTTATAGACAAGTGGTTCTGAAAATAAGAAATAAAGAATGTCAGCCAAAGACAGGGAGGCCCAGCGGGGAGCTGCTAAGAAAGGGGAGTCTGACCCTGGACAGCCACGGATGGGATGGCTTTGGTTTTTCCAAGCCAAGGCACTTGCAGGATGGTGGCCTCCTCACAGACGCAAATAGCAGCTGCAGCCATAAAGGAAAGGCTGGTCTTTAAGGACACATGTTGTGGGAAGGCTCGTCAGTCACGAAGTGGTCTGTACACCACACCCACCCAGAAGGGCTGGAGATCATCTAGCCCAGGAGTGCTGAGGGAGAAGCACAGTGACATTTTGTGGTAGCTCTCACTTTAAACACAAAACTATAAAGACCCATAATGGGGTGTTCTGAGTAAATTGTATATTCTGATTAAGTAGTTACGTAAATACATAGTATTTCAATGCACCAATGTGCATGTATATAATATTAAATATATGCATAATGTACAGATTATTAATTTCAAGGAAGGAGAAAAGAAATGAAGGATGGAAGGAAGGGGGAAAGGAAGAAAGGGAGGAAACAAACATTTATTAAGTACCTACTATTTTCTGGGCACTGTGCTAAGTGTTTTACAAATATTATCACAATTGATCCTTACAAGAAACTTGGGTGTTAGCTGCTATTACTAACCTGATTTTAACTTGTTAATTAATTATTTCATACATTCACAGCTATTCAATACAGTATCTTGAAGACTGAAAATGTAACTCATTTGACCTCTCTTGAAGTGACTCCATTCTTTTTTTGGTTTTGCTCCCTACCCCTTTTTCACATAATACTTCCGGGACTCAAGCAATCCATAAGACAACCCTCAATGACCTCTCCCAAGACTTTAAATGAACCTTTTTAAAATCCCTTTGTATTTAAAACCTATTAAGCAGTCAGCAAATGATCATTGATTCATTATGAATATCAATTTATCGGCATCCTACATAAGA
>JAQQSK010004970.1:0-18280 GCA_028658325.1 Potorous gilbertii
ATGGGATCATATCTTAAAAGAAATCAAGGTAAACAGTGAGAGAGAAATGGAGTGGGAGGAGAGAGTGTGAAATGGAATGGGATAAATTATCTCTCATAGATGAGGCAGGCAGGAGTCTCCTTAATGGAGGGAAAAAGAGAGCTGGGAGGAAAAAAAACAACATGAAGTTTACTCTCATCACATTTGACTAAAGGAAGGAATAAAATCCACAATCATTTTGGTATGAAAACCTATCTTACAACACAGGAAATTGGGGGAGAAGGAGATAAGTAAGGTGGGGGGGGGATGATGGAAGGGAGGGCAATGGAAGGAGGAAACAATTTGAAGTCAACACTCAGGGAAGGACCGGATCAAAAGAGAGATTAGAAACGATGGGGAGCAGGATAGGATGGAGGGATATATAGTTAGTCTTACATAACACGACTATTATGGAATTCATTTGCAAAGCTACACAGATATGGCCTATATTGAATTGCCTGCCTTCCCAAAGGGAATGGGTGGGGAGGGAGGGATGGGGAGAAACTGGAACTTAAAGTTTTAGGACCAATTGTTGAGGATTGTTCTTGCTACTAGGAAATAAGAAATACAGGTAATATGGAATAGAAAGTTATCTGTCCCTACAGGACAAAAGAGAAGGTGGGGTAAGGGAAGGGAGGGATGATTGAAGAGAGGGCAGATTGGTGATATGGATAATTAGAATGTCCAGTGTATCGGGGAGGGGGGAGAGGACAAATGGGGAGAAAATTTTGAAACCCAAAATCTTGTGAAAATGAATGTAAAAAGTTAAATAAATTTATTAAAAAAAAAGAAAAAACAAGAATAAAAAAAGAAAAAAGAGAAAGTCATTGGCTTCTATCTGCTTTATTTTAATTTTTTAAGAACTATTTTCTTCAGTGTGCTTTTGAACCTCCTTTTCCTTTTGGCTAATTCTGCTTTATAAAGTACTCTCCTCATTGGCTTTTTGGACCTCTTTTGCCGTTTGGGTTAGTCTATTTTTAAAGGTGTTATTTTCTTCAACATTTTTTGGGGTCTCCTTTAGCGGAATAGCATTTTATGATTTTCTTGCATCACTCTCATTTCTCTTCCCAATTTTTTCTCTAATTGTCTAACTTGATTTTCAAAATCCTTTTTGAGCTCTTCCTTGCCCTGAGACCATTGCATATGTTTTTGGAGGTTTTGGATCCCAAAGTCTTGACTTTTATGTCTTCGTGTGATGCCTTGTGTTGTTCTTCCTCGCCCAAAAGAATGGAAGAAAATACCTGTTCATCAAGAAAGTACCCTTCTATAGTCTTTCCCCCCTCTTTTCGGTCATTTTCCCAGCCAGTTACTTGAATTTTGAGTCCTTTGTCAAGTGGAGGGTAGACTCTAAGGACCTGTAAGTTCTCAGTTCTTCCAAGGTTACACAATCAATGGAAAGGAGTCTACTCCTCTCCATGCCTGTGCTCTGCTCTGGGAGCAACCACAAACTTTTCTGCCTAGGATCTGCAAGTAGAATTCCCTCTTCAGAGTCTCCACCAATCAGTGCTCTCCTCATTCTAGGATGGTCACTAAGTGTTGAGATGCAGATCAGTGACTCAATTTTCCTGGGATCTTTAAGCCAAGGGTTTCAAAAATGGATGCTGATGGCCACCTGGGGCTGGTGCTAGGGCAGGACCCTGCTCCTTTCTTACCCGAGTGAAAGAGCTTTTTCACTGACCTTTGAAGTTGTCTTTGGTGTTTGTGTGTTGAGTAATCTGGGAATCACATCTGCTACCTAGAATTCAGTGCCCTAAAGCCTGTTTCAGTCCTGTCTGAGCCTTGCCATAAGGCCAAGTCTGGGCTGTGCTCCGTGGGGTTCCCTCTGCTCCAAGCTTGGTGCAATAGATCTTTTATGTCAGCCTTCCAGGTTGCCTTGGGTTGGAAATGTCTTTCACTCTGTCGTTTTGTAGCTTCTGCTGCTTCAGAATTTGTTTACAATCATTTTTAAATGGTTATGCGGGTAGAGCTCCTACAGGTCCCTCCTCCTACTCATCCATCTTGACTCTACCTTAAATAGCTATATCTCTGTAGAAAAAAATGGTAATTTGATGAAGGGATTTTTCATCTAGCCGTGCTGGGAATCCATTAACAGTATGGTTATTTTTGCATGTGATTGGAAATGTAACTCTCAGGTCATATTTGTAATCACCCTTGAGATAAATATTCAAATGACTTCTTATTCTCTATCACACTCAGAAACAGTATTGAACACCTTAAACAACTGATTTATATATTTTTTTAAAATGCTCTGTACAATTCATGCTAAGATAAGATTATAGAAAATATAGTATCAGTATTTAAAAATAAATTATTTTTTTTAAATTTATGGAATAAAGCAATCATTTCCATAGTATAACAATTAAAAACTTGATTTCACATGAAATTGCACAATTTTCCATTCCTTTAAAATATACAAGAAATTATTTTTTTCCCTTTTTTTCTACTCTTCTCTAGAGATGGCTACTATTAGACAAAAATAGTCTATATATACACATATATGTGTGCTTGTATACATACATATTTATTTACATGTATATGTGTACATGCACACATGCATATGTATATGAACATTATTTTATACCTATTTCTATTCACCTCTTTTCTCTGCATGCAGATAGAGTCATTCATCATATGTCCTTTACAGTTAATTTCAGTACTTAAAATAATCAAAATAACTTATTCACTCAAAGTCATTCCTAAAACAACATACCTGTTATTATATGTAATTTCCTCTTCTTTTCGCTCATTTCACTCTTCATTAATTCATCCAAGTCTTTCTGTGTTTTTCTTTATTTTGAGGTCATCATTTCTTACTACCCAGTAGTATTCCATCAGAATCATATGCCACAATAATATGGACATCCCTGCAACTTCCAGTTCTTTGTTACCACAAAGAAATCTGCTGTAAACAGTAAATATAGTATATTGAGATTATCTCTCTTGGCAGAGCCAAGACAACAGAGCACAAAGACACACATACTCTAGCCCTTCCCCCACAGCCCGTAAAATACATGTAAAGAATGACTACCAACAAAACAACTGAGTGAAAGAGAATTTCAGCCCAAGATAGCCCGGAAGGTGGACAGGAATCACATCAGATGAAGAGTGGAGTGTAGCCCAGCTTTGGTTGTGCTGCACCAGGAGGAACAGGGCATGAGCACACCTTGGGAGCAAAATCCCTGGTCGGCACAATCCCTTAACCCACAAGCTCCAAAGGTAACTTCAAAGGTCAGTGAGAGGGCTTTTTC
Source organism: Potorous gilbertii (assembly GCA_028658325.1). Lineage (NCBI taxonomy): Eukaryota > Metazoa > Chordata > Mammalia > Diprotodontia > Potoroidae > Potorous > Potorous gilbertii. The sequence continues at coordinate 3,267 of JAQQSK010004970.1, forward strand.
ACCTCGGTGACAAGGGAGCATGTTGCTCCTCCAGCCACAGTCTAAGGGTGTGGAGGCAGTGGCCAACAGCAGCCAGCAGTAAGTTTCCACTTTTGGAACCCTCAGCCTAAAGTCCCTGGGCAAATTGAGCAGCTGATCTGAACCTCAGCCCTTAGCATGGTGCTGGGGTAAGCAAGAGTCCTGGTGTGGCAGAGATAGAGACTGTTGAGAAGTAAAACTCCTCACCCTTGATTGTGCCACCTTGGAGAAACTGAGATCTTACAGGTCCCCAGAATACAGCCTACTTTTGGAAAAGCATCCAAAAGTCAAGTAAGTGTCTGGGAAAATACCCAAAAAAGGGAAAAAAATAAGACAATAGAAGGTTACTTTCTTGGTAAACAGGTATTTTCTTCCATCCTTTTCGATGAAGAACAACAATGCTTACAATCAGGGGAAGAAATAAAAGTCAAGGTTTCCGCAACTAAAAGCCTCCAAAATAAATATGCAATGGTCTCAGGCCATGGAAGAGCTCAAAAAGCATTTTGAAAATCAAGGAAGAGAGGTGGAGGAAAAATTGGGAAGAGAAATGAGGGTTATGCAAAAGAATCATGAAAAGTAAGTCACCTGCTTGCTGAAAGAGATCCAAAAAAATGCTGAAGAAAATAACACCTTCAAAAATAGGATAACTCAATTGTCAAAAGAGGTTCAAAAAGCCAATGAGGAAGACAACTCTTTAACAAGAAGAATTAGCCAAATGGAAAAGGAGATTCAAATGCTCACTGAAGAGAATAGATCATTAAAAATTAGAATGAACCAAATGGAAACTAATGAATTTATGAGAAACCAAGAAATTACCAAAAAATACTCAAAAGAATGAAAAAATAGAAGATAATATGAAATATCTCATTGGAAAAATAAATGACCTGAAAAATAGATCCAGGAGAGATAATTTAAAAATTATGGGACCACCTGAAAGTCACATCAGAAAGGAGCCAAGACATCATCTTTCAAGAAACTATCAAGGAAATCTGCCTGGATATTCTAGAACCAAAGGTAAAAATCAATATTGAAGGAATCCATTAATTACCTTTAGAAAGAGATCCAAAAAGAGAAGCACCAAGGGATATTGTTGCCATATTCTTGAGTACCCAGGTCAAGGAGAAAATATTGCCAGCAACTAAAAAATTTGAATATTGTGGAAATACAATCAGGATTACACAAGATCCAGCAACTTCTACATTAATGTATCCAAGTGCTTGGAATATGATATCCCAAAAGTCAAAGGAACTAGGATGAAAACCAGGAATCACCTACCCAACAAAACTGAGTATAATACTTCAGGAAAAAATGATAATTCAATGAAATAAAGGACTTTCAAGCATTCTTGATGGAAAAACCAGAGCTGAAGAGAAAATTTGACTTTCAAACACAAGAATCAAGAAAAGCATGTAAAGGTAAACATAAAGTGAAATCACAAGGAACTTGCTAAAGTTGAAATCTTTTTACATTCATACATAGAAAGATAATTCTTGCAACTCTTTAAACATCTATCTATCTATCTATCTATCTATATATATATATATATATATATATATATATATATATAGGGAGAGAGAGAGAGTGCACAGGGGGAGTTGAATAGGAAGGTATCATATCTAAAAAATAAAATTAAGGGGTGAGAGAGGTATATATTAGGAAGAGAAAGGGAGAAATGGAATGGGGAAAATCATCTCTCATAAAAGAGGCAAGAAAAAGTTTTTTCAATGGAGAGGAAAGGGAGGAGGAGGTGAGAGGGAAAAAGTGAAGCTTACTCTCATCAAATTTGGCCCAAGGAAGGAATAACATGCACACTGAATTTTGTATGAAAACCTATCTTACATTACAGGAAAGTAGAGGAGAAGGGGATAAACAGAATTGGGGGGAATGATGGAAAGGAGGGCAAATGGGAGGAGGGAGCAATTAGAAGTCAACACTCTTGGGGAGAGTCTAGATCAAAAGAGAGAATAAAAGAAATATGGGGCAGGTTAGGACAGAGGGAAGTATAGTCTTACACAACATGATTATTATGGAAGTCATTTGCAAAACTAGACATATATGTCCTATATTGAATTGCTTGCCTTCTCAGTTGGTGATAGGTGTGGAGGGAGGAAGGAAGAGAAATTGGAACTCGAAGTTTTATGAGCAAATGTTGAGAACTGTTTTTGCATACAACTGAGAAATAAGAAACACAGGTAATGGGGTATAGAATTTTATATTGCTCTACAGGACAAGAGGGAAGATGGCGACAAGTGAAGGGCAGGGTATTAAAAGAGAGATCAGAATGTGGAAGGTGTAATGAGAATGCAAGGCGTTTTGAGGTGAGGGAGAGGAGAGATGGGGAGAAAATACGAAACTCAAAATTTTGTGGAAATCAAACCTGAAAACTTAAAATAAATAAATAAATATCTCTATTGCGAAGACAGTCGTGTAATATTACATAAGTGTATAGCTACGTAAAAACAAAACAGTTTTCCCATCTGCATTTATACTTTTCTCCCTTGAAAAGGAAAAAAAACATCTTATAGCAAAAATAACATTTTATATCCATGATGAAGGGAAGATATTTTGGGAGAAAGGGAAAGGACTGTGTTAATGCGAGTAGGTACTTGCAAGAATGGGGAAAGACAAAGGTATGGGAATAAATATAACTATCCATCTGAAGTTAGAGACCCTGCTTTAAAATTTCTGCAATTTAATATTTTTTGAAAGTAATCTTTGAAGCTGTCTCTTGATATTTTTGGGTCAGTTTCCTCAGATGTAACATTTGAGTTGATTTAGATAGTTTTTAAGGTCCTTTCCAACTTTTATTTGCACGATCTTATAAAAGGTACCATCACTCACCTCCTGCCAGCCATAATTCAGTTAATTAAATTACAAATTTAAGAAAAATTAACAAATTCCTAGGAAATGCAACTGGTATATTAAATTTTATTGACCATACACGCCAAGATGTTTCTCTCACCTTTGCTGCGTTATTTACCACTTATCTATGGTTTCAGTGACTTCATTGTTTCCTTAATGTCCGGAATATTTTCTGTCCATAACTTTTCCAATACATTTAGATTCATGATTTGTAACAGTAGTGTAACCCAGTTTTCAATTGCCTAGAGATGTTTTGGGAGTTACTGCTTAGTCAAGACTCTCCTCAGTGGTGAAGAGAATGAATGCTCAATACTCTTTGCAAGTGGGAGGGGGCTAGTTCTAAGTGTTTGGGGAAGAAAGAGACTTTCCTTTTGCTTCTTGCTTTGAGAAAGGACTTATAAGGTTCCAGATCTTCTTCAGGGGAAGGGTACAGTTGGAGAGAGAGAGAGAGAGAGAGAGAGAGAGAGAGAGAGAGAGAGAGAGGGAGAGAGAGAGAAAGAGGGAGAGAGACAGAGAGGGAGATGGGAGAGGAGAGCAGAGGAGAGGAGAGGAGAGGAGAAGCGAGGGGTGAGGAGAGGGGAGGGGAGGGGAGGAGAGAAGAGGGGAGGAGAGGAGAAAGGAAGAAAGAAGAAAAGGAAGGAAGGAAGAAAGATTTTAGGAAGTAGTATGTAACGGAACCTTAACACTTCTATTTCTTACTATATTCCAATGAGACAAAGGGAGATTTCCCCTTGGGTGAGCTTCTTCATTCTCTCTCTCTCTCTCTGTCTCTCTCTCTCTCTCTGTCTCTCTCTCTCTCTCTGTATCTATCTATCTATAATCTATATCTATATCTATCTATCTATCTCTTTCTCTCTTGCTCTCTTTCTGCCTCTGTCTCTGTCTCTGTCTGTCTGTGTCTCTCTTCCTCTCCTTCCATCTCTGTCTCTTTCTTGGGCACCTAGCTCATTTCTTCTATATAACTTCTCTGGTTTCTGTTTGCTCTCTGTCTGAATAAATGGATTTATTTACTCATTGTGATGATTTGTTGTGTAATTAGTATTTGTATTTTATACAAAGGGAATCACTTGGCAACCAGAAGACCAGTGCAAATTGAAAAATCATTTACACACATTAACAATACTTAGATGGGGAAATTGGACAGATGCTTCTGGTTTGTTAGTCCTTCTATGAGGAAAGTAAACTATCCATTCTAATAGTCTTTTGTCCTGTACTCTTCTAGGCAGGCTCCAAAATTTTTCTTGGAGCAGTTGGTGAGATAGCAGAGATATCTATTCATGCCTCCCAGTGAATCATATTTAAAAAATGCAAGTAAAAAGCACAACCTATGTGAGTAACACATATGTGAATATAATCTACATGAACAATGCATGTACTTTATAGGGCTTTTTAAACAAAATGAATTAATATAAAAGAATGACTTGAACAGTGGTATATCTAACAGAATATCTGGTATTTGTGCAAGGGATTTCTTTTTTTTAGCAAAGAGATATTTGGTATCTCTCAAATTGTACGATGTATTGAGGTTATCTCTTATGTCATCTTAACCTTAACCTGAGGTCCACAAACCTTCCAGGAATCTGGGTAAATTCTGAAAGCTATGCAATCTTGGGTGGGTAAAATTGTGTCAATTTTCACTGTCTTTTATTTTCCTTTTTAATCTTAAGTATTTTATCTTATATTCTTATTTTTCCTATTTCTAAAAATGCAAGCCATTCCCCACTTGAAAAAGAATGGTCAAAGAATATGTGCAGAGTGTTTTCAGATAAAGAAATTAAAGCTATCTCTAGTTATATGTAAAAATGTTTTAAATCACTATTGATTAGAGAAATACAAATCAACACTTTTCTGAGGTACCACATCACACCAATCTGATTGTCTGATATTACAAAATAGAAGAATGGTAAATATTGGAGAAGATGTAGGAAAATTGGAACTCTAATCCATTGTTGGTGGAATTGTAAACTGATCCAACTGTTCTGGAAACAAATATGGAACTATGCCCAAAGGGCTATCAAACTGTGCATGCTCTTTGACTCAACAATACCACTTCTAGGGCTGTATCCCAAAGAGATCTTAAAAACAGGCAAAGGATCAATGAGTATAAAAATATTTATAATAGTTCTTTCTGTAGTGGCCAAGAATTGGAAAAGGGGATGTTCATCAATTGGGGAATTACTTAAAAACCTGTGGTATATGAATGTAGTGGAATTCTATTGTTCCTTTAGAAATGATGAGCAGACAGACTTCAAAAAAACCTGGGCTTATATGAACTGTTGCTGAATGAAGTGAGCAGAACCACGAGAACATGCATATGTTAACAACAACATTGTTTTACTTTTAAGTAATGCATGAATATAAGACAACTCTAAAAACTCATGATGGAAAATGCTATCCACATGCAGAAAAAAACACTATGGAATCTTAATGCATATTAAAGCATTCTATTTGCTCTCTCCCGCCCTTCTCCCTCTCCCCCTCTCTTTCTTCTTCTTCTTCTTCTTCTTGATCTTCTTCTTCATGGTTTCTCTCATTGATTCTAATCCTTCTCTAAAATATGACTAATATGTGTAATATGAACGTATGTGGAGAGTCTATATTGGATTGCATGCCATCTTGGGGAGGGGCAGGAGGGAGAGGGAGAAATTTTAGAACTCAAAATCTTATGGAAGTGAATGTTGAACATTTAAGTTAAATTAATTTTCAGAAATTTTTCAAAAGGTGTCATGGGCTTCTCAGCTTGCCAAAAGGGTCAGTGATTCAAAAAGGTTTATGAAACCCTGGCCTAGAGCCAGTTGTGACTACGTAATAACCTATGTAGTCCATGAAACACATGGACACTGTTTTTAACCCTTGTAGAGTCTGGATTATGGATAATAATAAGCTCAACTGAAAGTTATGGTTAAGTCCAGCCTCGGAATACGGTAGTTGCCAAGAACATTGAAAAATCCACGGTGATGACTTTCCCAGGATATCTTGATTCCTCCTTGAAAGAGTGTATTCATCATGGTCAATGATTCTAGGACATGGTGCCATAATATTAGATTCTGTAGACAAGAATAAGCCATCCCTGATCTTAAGCTTTTCATGGAGTCTTAGCATATCATCCTGGAACTTGTGTGGAGATAAACCCATGTGAATAGCTGTTCCTGTGCAGAGGAATATCATTATTCTCAATCAAAACAGAACAAAAACAACTAAAAACCAAAGAACAATATGGGTTGCCTATAATTTTTTCCCACTGATAGTTATCCAATATTTCTTCTTTAAAAACTCTACTATTTTACCTAGTTATTACATCCCTTTAGCTAAAGAAATAGGACTGTGATTTCATAAAACATGTTCTTCTCTATGATGTGCTTCTCAATTATCCCTCTTATCTTCTTCAAAGGTTGGTTTCTGCCCAACCCAGAGTGACTATACAAAGGTTCAAGGGATTATCTAGGTTCCTATGGTCAACAACAAAGCCAAAGAGCCTCCACCAGCCTGTCCACCTTTTCTCCACTGAGCCAGGGGTCATAATTACGTCAAAGTACCTGAGGAAAACCATGAGTGCCAGTGTCTCTGGATTACAGAGTAACAGGAAAGGGGTGCCATGTAGAGATCTGAAAACAAGAATTCAGAATATTTTTTTGAAGATTTAATTATTTTCCTGAATTAAAAGCAGCAACAATTGTTAGACTGGATGCAGTGTCAGAGGAGGGGTGAATAAGAAAGCTGTTACTGAGGTAGAACCAATAAGCAAACCACCTACAGTTTTTAAGTGGCCAGAGAGAATGTCTCCTGTCCAGTAGGACAGTACCTCTGAAAACTTACTACTGCGGAATGTGGGATAGACAATATTCCAAATACAAGGGATAAAAAAATCCCTATACATACCCTAACATGCTAATAAGGCAAATTAAAAAGTACATACATTTTTATACAGAATAAACATAAAGAGAATAAATACAAGGAAATATCAAGTCAAAACCCAAAGTAGTTTGGAAAGGAGGCCAGTAGCAGTTAGGGAGATCAGGAAAAAAAGCATTAAGTTAAATGTTAATGTACAATATATTCTTGAAGGAACAGTGGAATTTTATGAACTGGAGGGTATGTACCACATGGAAGATGAAGTACTGTGTGAAGAATAAAGAAAAATTCAGTTCTGCAAAATTTTAGAGTGCAAGAGAGACTAGACAATGAAGTATTTTAAAAGTAAAAATCATTTTTTACTCCTATAATCATACTATACTTATTATTTATACCTATTTTAAGCATAAGAAGACTGTGGATCAGAGAAATGATTTGTCCATAGTAACATAGCTACTTTACTTGAAGGCAAGATATGCAACTTGCTTTTCTGAGTCCAAATCTTTCCATTGAGTCACATCTCCTTTCTAAACAAAATGCTATAATAAACATAATATTGACTAGATTCACACAGTGTTTAACATTATTCATTTTGAAAGATTTCTTTTAAAAACATGACTAATAAAACTCTATGATTTAGCAAAAAATGACAACACATTTTTATCCATATTCAAATTGAATAGTCTTAATAGACTGAGATGAGCAGACACCAAATATATTTCTGTTTCTTCTCCCTTTGGTTGATCTTTTAACATATGCTTTCCAACACACTGGAACACATATTGATTTTTTCTTTTCCCAGCTAAGTAAACAGTTACAAGTTTTATTGGAAAACCTGACTTTCTGGGGAATCTTATTTATTCCAATACATTTCCAATGTACAGGAACGTTGTCCAGCATCATATCTCAGAATTACTGTACTTATTTGAAAACTATACTTCCTTGTATATTTTTCCAATGTCTCCACAGTTTCAAGGGGGAAATTATTTTTTCCCTCAAAACTATTTCAATTCTTGACACGTGTGTGTGTGTGTGTGTGTGTGTGTGTGTGAGTGTGTTGGGGTGACAGCAGGAATTACTAAAGGTCTGGTCAGAGAAGTGAAAAGAAAATTGGAAGATAGTGTGCTCCACTGGAAAGAGTGCAGAACTGGGAGTCAGATAACCTGAATCCAAATTCAACCTAGGCCACATACTAGCTATGAGACCTTGGAAAAATGACTTACCCTCTCTGAGGCTCAATATACTCACTAATACAATAAGAAGATAGATATATTTTCCCTAGTTCTAAACCTATGATTCATGCATTCTCACTAGTTATCCTCCTTGCCTGGATTTCTCCTTCTCTCCTGGTCTTTGCTTCATCACTGGTTTTTTTTAAGTCTCAGATGAAATCTCAACCTCTGTAAGAATCCTTTCCTGATATCCTTTAATGCTAATGTTTTTCCTCTGTGATTGTCTTTGATTTTTCTTGTATATATTTTGTTTGCACATTGTTGCTTATATTGTGTCTCTCCCATTAAACTATGAATGCTTTAAGGACAGTTATTATTTCTTTTTGTTTCTACCTTTCTTACCACCACCACCCCCAACTAATCTTTGTTACACTATTTCTGTCACATAGTAGAAGCTTGATAAGTGTGTGTTGTTTGTTTTGTTTTGTTTTATCTTTTTACTTAACTATGTTCCAGTTCAATTTCCTAAACACCAATGGAAGAAAACTTAAAGATATATCTGTCACTGTTCTGATCTAGCCTTCAAAACCTCCACTGAGGGGAAATTATTCTTCTTCCTGCAATAGCTATTGTGGTCCCCAGGTTCACCCTGTCAGTGGCAGTCATGAACAATTTATCCAAGTCCAAATGGGAAAAATGTATTTAAAATGCTTTGTAACCAAAATTAGTTACATAAATGTCAGGTAATGTAATATGCCCCCAAAGTACTTTTCAATAAGCAATTCATTTTAAGCAAGGCCATTTCATTCACATCTACTCAACAAGATTCATCTGGGTGCTTATGCCCCCAAATCCTCTGTGTTTGCTTCTGAGAGCTTCTTAAAGATCTTGTACTCATGCAACATTATCACTCATCAGCACAAACATTCCAGGTAGGGGATACACTATTAGTCTCCAATGAATGAATCCTGTCAATTATAATTAAGCATGTAAATTTCCATTTTCCAGAAAAAAATGAAAAACAAATAAGAGACTTGTGTAGCCAATACAGCAGCTGAAGATTCCACTAATTTCCTCCTATTTAAGCTGACTTTACATAATGCTGGAGTTGCAGAAGCTTGGGACCTTCTACACATGGAAAGAATCCAAATCCTTGGGAAAAACCCCAGAGAATACCTCTTCCTGAGCATCAACTGAATTATACCCAGATGACTGCTGTGAAATTTTGCCTGTCTTGTTCAGTTCCAATGGTTCCACCTTTTTAATGTTTTGGGAAGAGAATATTATTATGTGGGTGGCTATTGAGTAGACCTTTGAAATATTCCTCCTTTTTTGGCAAGTATGGAGGCCTAATGCAAAAGGCACTATGACTAATAGCTAGAGATTTGGCTTCAAAATCAGGAAGAAATGTGTTCAAGTCCCACTTGTGGCACTTAATAAGTAATTTAACATGGTATAAGCAGTTCTCTAAGACTATAAATTAAAGAGGAGGTGCTGAGTTATGTTAGCAGAGATAGTTTCCTCACTCAAACATTCTCCCTCCTGCTTAAAAGTCACATTTGTAGAAGCTGACAGAGATTAAGTGACTTGCCTAAAGTCACATAGCTATTGCGTTCCTGAGTCCAGATTTGAACATAAATTTTCCTGGATCTAGATGTGAGATATTGCATGCATCCCTGCTAATTATCCCATATCTTACATAATATTCTTACCCGTCAATTTCTCTCCCCTCCCCAACTTTCCAGCATTTTAGCAGCTCCTCTTGGCTCTGTTATGTGCAAATTGCAATGATTCCATTGATACATTGACATAATCTTTCATTGTATATATATATATATACATACACATATATATGTAGATAATCACATCTATATACACACATTTCAGCACAAGATTAGAAACACTTCATCAGAGATCTCTTTAAAAGCTTACATCAAACTATTAATAATTGCACTTTGAATTAATTATTCAACTGACTCCAAATCTACCCAACTCTATTAGTTAGAACTTCTCCATCTTCTTTAGAAGAATGGAATGAGAAATATTTCCAAATGCTCTGCTAAAATCTGGCTAAATACTTTTAATATTTTTCTTCTCTGTCAGTCAAGTAACCCTATCAATAAAAAAGGCAATTGCATTAGTCTGGCATTGCTCTTGAGAAAATCATTCTTCACTTTATGTGATTACAGTTTCTTTTACCTAGATTTACTATACTTTACATTGCATATTCTTTGAGTTGAAATTTCCAGATTTCATATCTTTTCCCTTCTTTGAAAATAGAAATTTTATTCTTTCTCCTATCTTGAGTTACCTCTCTCATCTACAGTCATGCCAAATGTCACTGAAAGTTCACCTTTTTTACTTTCAGTACTTAAGACTGACGAATTGAACTTACCAGAAGTAAGCAAGTATTCGCTTAATTTTTCCCTAATTATAGCAAGGTTCAACTTCCTGTTAGGGACTTTTGTCCTGCCCTTTCTTTGTAGCTCAACATTCACGGGATTTGGAATTGGAAGGTTTGTCAAAGATAACTTTATTTAACTGATTAATTTTACAATAAGGAAAATAAGGCCCAGAGAGTTTCACTGACTTCTCCAGTGCCAAACAGAGACTAGCAAACCAAAGAGAATATTCAGTACTCTAAATTAAAATCCAACTCTTTTGCCCTTTTGTCTCTCAGGTATCACCTAACTAGCAGCAAAATATGGAAACACCTATTTTCCAAGATCTTACTGTCTGTATTTCAAATGTTTATCATTTTTTCCCAACAAAATCTTATGTATTCCAACATTAATCATTTAAATTTGGATTTAGTTCATGTAGTGGTATAATAGGAGGCAGGACTGACTGTATGTGCCCTTGGGCCTCATTAATAGTGCTCAGTGCACTTATCCTTTGCAAGCATGTGAAAGAATCCAAGAATCCAATTTAGCTTACTTTGGGCTTAAGTACTCTTGCTAATGAATATGCTCTTAAACCTACATTTTTAATTAAAGCTCAGTTTGGAAATATTGCATATGTTACTGAGATATATGAATGTATTCATTTACCTCTGAGTTAATAACAAAAAACAAGTGCAATCTATCTTTCGTGTCATAAGGCATAAAGTTTATCCTTTTGCCTGAAGCATTTCCCTTCCCAAAATTCTTCTGTGATACATGAGTACTCAGTTCATAAGAATGTGGTAGATGGGCAAAGGATCATAGATGAATATCTAGAAGATTCTTTGGAAATTATGTCCCTTATTTTATGGATAGGATACTGATGCCTAGAAAAATAGCATGACTATTCCAAGGATATACAAATAGTAAGTGAAAGGGTTGTACTTTGAATTGAATTCCTTTGACACTAATATCAGCATTCTCTACTACTCTAATTAAACTTGAACTTATTTTGTTAATATGATGTAATTATTTTCAGATTTTAACATTTACTTCCACAAGATTTTGAATTCCAAATTTTCTCCCCATATCTCCTATCCCCAAACTCCAGGGCAACTTGAACTCTAACCATCACTTTCCCCAATCTGTCCTCCCTTTTATCACCCCCGTCAACCAACTGCCTCCCCTTTATTTTCCTGTACAACAAGCTAGATTTCTATACCCCACTGCCTATACATCTTATTTCCCAATTGCATGTAAAAACAATTGTTAGCATTCATTTTTAGAGCTTTGAGCTTCACATTCTTTCACTTCCTTTCTTTCCAAACACCTCCACAGAGAAATAAAGAAATTTGATATAGGTCATATATGTGTAGCCATGCAAAACCCTTCCATAACAGTCATGTTGTGAAAGACTAACTACATTTCCCTCTGTCTTGTTCTGTGCTCCATTTATTCCATTCTCACCATTGATCTGTCCTCTCACAATGGTATTTGCTTCTGATTATCCCTGCCCCCAATCTGCAATCCCTTCTATTATCCTTCCTCCCCTATCCCCTAGCCCATTCCCCCTGCCTTTCTGCAGGGTAAAATAGATTTTCCTACTCAGTTGGATGAATGTTATTCCCTCCTTAACCCAAAACCCATGGGAGTAAGGCTCACTTATTCCTTCTCATCTCTCCCCTCTTCCTCTCTATTGTAAAAGCTCTTTCTTACCTCTTTTATGAGATAGAATTTACTACATTCTACCTCTCCCAATCTCTTTCCTCCAGTACATTTCTCTTTTTCATTTTATTTTTTAGGTACCCTCCATTCATATTCAGCTCATATTGTGTCCCCTGTGTGTATAAATTCATTTGTATATTACACACACACACACACACACACACACATCATATATATATATATATATATATATATGATGTGTGTGTGTATATATATATATATATATATATATATATATATATATATATATATGATTTTCTTGCATCATTCTCATTTCTCTTCCCATTTTTTTCCTATCCTTCTCTTACTTGATTTTCAAATACCTTTTTGAGCTCTTCCACGACCTGAGACCATTTCATATTTCTCTTGGAGGCTTTGGATGTAGGATCCTTGACCTTGCTGTCTTCCTCCTGTTTTATGAATTGATCTTCCTCATTGTAAGAAAATACCTTTTCACCAAGAAAGTACCCTTATAGAATCTCATTTTTCCCCTTTCAGGTCATTTTCTCAAACAATTTCTTCATTTTTGAGCTCTTTGTGACCTGGAGGGTGTATTGCCTCAAGTTTCAGTGGGCTTGTGAAATTATTTAGAATTATCTCTAGAGTCCTGTAAATTCTTACTTCCTCCAAAATGGTGTGATCAAAGGAGAGGTGTTGCTCCTCTCTTGGCTTACACTCTGGTCTGTGAGCAACCATTAGTACTTTTTTTGTGCCCTGGAATTACAAGTAGGATTCCCTCTTCACAAACGCCACCAGCTCTGCCATGCCAGTGCTCCCTCTTGTCCCAGGACCACCACCTAGGGCTGTGACCCAGATAATCCTCTTAATCCCCTCATTGTTTATAGGATAAGAACTCCAGAAGAAGCTGCCACTCCATCAGTGGCTGCTGTCACCCTGGGACTGAGACTGGGCCTGAAACTCCATTCAAACCATGTTCCTCTCTCACCCAGGTGAAAGAGATTTCTCACTGATCTTTGATGCTATCTTTGGCATTTTGGGGTTGAGAAATCTGAAAACCACTTCAGCTTCCAGTGATTCAGCACTCTGAGACCTGCTCCAGTTATATCTCTGTCAGCACAGGCCATGGTGGGTTACACTCTGTTCGAGCCTGGTGCAATAGACACTTCCTGTTGGCATTACAGATTGTGTTGGATGGGGAATCTGTTTCACTTTGTCATTTCATCAAATTCAAAATTTATTTAGATTCATTTATCACAGGTATTTTGAGGGATTTAGGGGAAGAGCTCAGGCAGGTCCCTGTTTCTCCTCTGCCCCTCTTGAACTTATTTTTTAAGTACCTTTGAAAAATTCAAACTTTTCTGATCTAGTAGAACTTAGAAAAAAATATGAACAGGGGAAAGATGAAACATTAAAATGAGTAGTTGAATAATCTATGATTTATTTTCCTTCTTTCACCAGAGTATGTCACAGGCAATCTATAACTTAATGGTTAAATCCTGTGAAATATTCCAAGGTTATGTGATCAAACTTAGATCTGTCTCTTGTTTTAGCTACTAGATAAGAATTTTTATAATGTGAAGGTCCATTGTTGCATGCCACTTGGCATAATGAAAAAAAGAATTATAGGTTTATAATCAGAAGACATTAATTCAAGTCTTGGTTAACACAGTAGTAAAACATTAAATAACTTAACATCTTTGATCTCAATTTCCTCATCTTTAAGATAAGGGAGTTGGACAAGATGCCTTCTAAAGTTTGCTCTTATTCTGAATCTACGAAACTATGAACTGCCTGTGCAATGTTTTAGTGAATTTTCTATAGTCAAATAACTAGTAAGTGATTGTGCTAGAATATGAAACTCTGTCTTCCAGAAATTAAGATCTAACATCATCCATTGAACCATTCCATCTCTATCATGTTTCTTTAGGATTGTTCTAAGAATTTAGCTAGAGAATGAGGTGAGTAACAGCAGGATAACTTCAAAAAGCTTGTTAACCATAAAGGAAGATAACTGGCTGTGATAGAAGCAAAAAATAATAGTATAGAAAGATGAACTGTGAAGATTGAAACTCGTTTTTGTGCTATGTAACAGGGACATCTAGGTGGCACTATAAATAGAGCACTGGGCCTGGATTCAGGAAAACTTATCTTCTTGAGGTCAAATCCAGCCTCAGATACTTAACTAGCTATAAGACCCTGAGCAAGTCATTTAACCCTGTTTATTTCAGTTTTCTTACCTTAAAATGAACTGGAGCGGGGGAAGCCAAGATGGCGGAGTAGAAAGACTCACATTTGCTAGCTCCGAACCCACAGCCCATAGATTTCCTGTAAAAAGAACTCCTGACAAATTCTGGAACAGTGCAAGCCACGCAGCAACACAGTGAAGGAGATTTCTGCTGAAGAGAGCCCAGAAAAACCAACCGCAAAGGTACCCGGGTGGGAGCGGAGCCCTGCCCTGCGGAGCGCTCCCCTACCCTTGCCCCGGCGACAGAGCTCTGTCCAGCCACGCGGCACTGAGAGGAGCCAGCAGATCCAGGCAGGCTTCAGAGACCGGAATTTCCAGGCGGCGGCGAAGGTCCCTCCAACCACAGACGCACAGGTCAGTGAGAGAGATGGGCTGAGAGGGGAGTGGGGTATCTCCGGGACTCGGACCCCCTCAGGAGGCAGCGGCCGCTTGGCCAGAGACTCCCAGAGGAGGCAGGAGCTCCATCCCAGCTCCATTACAAAAGATCTCTGCATAAACCCCCTGAGGGAACTGAGCCAGAGAGGCAGCCCTGCCCCCACCTGAGAACCAGCAGATAAGCTCCCATTGAAGAGCAGTCAGGCCTGCTGCCAAAAGCCCTGAGGCTGGGGAGCAGCATTTGAATCTCAGACCCCAAGCACTAGCTGGGCAGACCTAGGCCAGGGGTGGAGAGGACTCTCAGAAGTCAAATAACTGGCTGGGAAAATGCCCAGAAAAGGGAAAAAAAATTAGATCATAGATGGTTATTTTCTTGAGAAGATGATTCCTCCATTTGTCTTTGATGACGAAGAGGTCTGCTTG
>JAQQSK010004971.1:1856-19247 GCA_028658325.1 Potorous gilbertii
GCTATTTTCTTCAGCATTTTTTTGGGCCTCCTTTATTAAGGTATTGACCCGTTTTTCATGCTTTTCTTGCATCTCTCTCATTTCTTTTCCCAGTTTTTCCTCCACTTGTCTGACTTGATTTTCAAAATCCTTTTTGAGCTCCTCCATGGCCTGAGCCCATGGGGTATCTCTTTCAGATATTTGGGATACAGAGGCTTCAACTCCCATGTCTTTACCTGGTGGTAAACAGACCTCCTCGTCGTCAAAGACAAATGGAGGAATGATCTTCTCAAGGAAATAACCATCTATGCTCTTAGTTTTGTTCCCTTTTCTGGGCATTTTCCCAGCCAGTTACTTGATTTCTGAGAGTCCTCTCCACCCCAGCCTAGATCCGCCCACTACTGCTTGGGGGTCTGAGATTCAAATTCTGCTCACCAGCCTCAGGGCTTTTGTTGGCAGGCTTGACTGCTCTTCAATGGGGGCTTATCTGCTGGTTCTCAGGTGGGGGCAGGGCCGCCTCTCAGGCTCAGTTCCCTCAGGGGGTTTATACAGAGATCCTTTGTAGTGGAGCTGGGGTGGAGCTCCAGCCTGACCTGGGAGTCTGTGGCTGAGCTGCCTCTGCCTCTGGCTGAGCTGCCTCAGCCTCTGCTGCAGGGGCCGCTTCCCAGGGGGTCCGAGTCCCAGAGACCCCCGTTCCCCTCTCAGCCTTTCTCTCTCACTGACCTGTGCGTCTGTCGGTGGAGGGACCTTCCTGGCCGCCCGGAGATTCAGGTCTCTGAAGCATGCTGGGCTCTGCTTGCTCCTCTCAGTGCCGCGTGGCCGGGGCGGGGAAGGGAAGCGCTCGGCAAGACAGGACTCTGCTCCCGTCCGGGGTACCTTTGCGGTCGGTTTTTCAGGGCTCTCTGCAACGGAAATCACTCTTCCAGAATTTGTCAGGAGTTCTTTTTACGGGAAATCTATGGGCTGTGGATTCGGAGCTAGCAAATGTGAGTCTTTCTACTCCGCCATCTTGGCTCCGCCCCCCTAAGCAGCTGTTTTCTTCAGTGAATTCTTTTTTTAAAAGTTTTAAATAGCATTGGCCGGTTTTTCTTCTGTTTTTTATTATTTGGCTTTAAATATTCTTCTTCATCTCTTCCAAGGGTGTTCTTTTGCTTGTGACCACTTTATAGGCCCGTCTGAAGTTTCAGATGGGAGTAGAGTTTCCATGCACACCTCTTTGGTATTCGTGTTTTGATCTTTTTCCCCATAGAACAATTCTCAAGTCTTTTCCTTTCTGATTTGCTTCTCACTCGGGATGATGAGGCTTTATGTGTTGTGACCTCCGATTCTTTGAACTGGAAGTTAAAGACCATGGTACTGAGCTTGCTGGTGTGAGAAAGCAGAGGCCAGGTGAAGTCTTTTTGTGTTTCCCAAATTTGCACTGGAGCTAGATTGTTAAATATGGGGGAGGGGTGGTCTGGCCATGGGAGGTCACCTCAACCTAACTAGAGCAAAGAAAATATCAGTGTTCATTTTTTGCTCTAACCTATTTTCTCCCATTTCCGCTGGGCTGCTATGGTAAGCCTGGGGTCCTGGTGTTGGTGGTTGCGAAGCTACCCCTACTCCTGGGCTGTTATGCTTGAAATCCCCCCAGTGATGACACTGCCTTAGACTGCTCCAGGGCTTCCTGCTCAGGCCTGTCATAGTGGGAGATATTTGGGCATTTAATATCCTGTTTATTATTAGTGATAAAAATGTTAGTGACCATAGATGATACTAAATATTATTTTGCTCTCTTTTGTTTTAAAAAACTACACTGGATGAGGAAGGGGTGGTTAGGGGGGAAAAGTTCATTTGAAAAGAGACTTGAGAGATTTGTTTGACTGGAAATAAAATATTAGGCAAGATTTTAAAATGACAACAAAATAAACTTATGCATTCTAAGATTGATTTAATGAAAGCATAATGTCCATCTGGAAATGCGTTATTATCTGAATTACAGACAGATAAATCTCTCTCTCCTTCTTTCTCATTCTTGGATATAGTAAGTTCTAAGGGATTGCCACCTTGATCATACAAGATCCCCTTACCTATTTCTTCTCTTCCCAGTCTTAGATGTTCTGATAAATTAAAATATTTTAACCAGATATCATTTAATATGATATCTTTTGTAGCCTCATCATTTTCGTAATTTTTCTCTGTGTTTGTTCAAATTTTTCATTGCTTTGCTAAAACAAAAAGAAATGACATACAGACATGGTTATAATGCCCCATTTTTGGTCAGTCTAGTGTATAGGGCAATCAGTGTAACCAGCTCCAACTTCAGTAAGCTGGCCTTCATTTGCCAATCTTGCTAGACTCGGGGTTGCTATATGAATGCGATACCTTTTGAATTCTCCTGCAATAAAAACTATTCTTCTTTTCGGTCTACTGGAATTCGCGTTGTCTATTAGTGTATGCACGTTCCATGTGCCAATGGTGACTGGAATCATCTTTGCAGATGTTTTTGTATATTTTTTTGTGTGTGTGTTTCAACCACATAGTGGGATTCCCTGCCTGCCTCAGTAATCAGGCCAGGGTTGAGTAAGGGTAATGTTTAGGGCACCCATTCTAGCCCCACTTCTCACACAAGGAGTTGAGCAGTTCTATCCTTAAAGGGCTTCTCAGTCACCCAGGGGGCTGCCGAGTCCCACTGCTGCTTCCAGTGAGAAACAACCCTACGGTCTGGGCACCTGTGTGCAGAGTAATGACTACAGCTCCCAATATATCTGCACCGGGTGCTTCATCACTTGCCTGTCACTACAGGATTTTGAGAAATAACAGTGAAGCTCTTCAGTTTGAAAAGTTTACAAACGAAGACGAAAACGGGAGGAGTGTTGGTGAATAATTTTCTGTTTGCAGATGATTGTGCACTCAATGCAACCTCTGAAGCTGAGATGTAACAAAGTAAGGATCAATTCTCTGCCACCCCTGCTAATTTTGGTGTAATAATTAACACCAAAAAAACACAGGTGCTCAATCAGTCACCACCAAATCATCCACATGTGGAACCGTTGGTTACAACAAATGGAGAAGATTTCAATGCTGTGGATAAGTTCACTGACTTTGGTAGTGTACTTTCCAGGCATGTATACATTGACAATGAGGTTAATTCACTCATTGCCAGAGCTTGCTCATTGTTTTGGAGGCTCAGAAGAAAGGTTTGGGAGAGAACATGTATTAGACTGAATACAAGACTAAATGTCTATAGAGCAATTGTGCTCACCTCTTTGTTATATGCTTGTGAAACGTGGACAGTCTACCAGTACCATGCCAAGGAACTAAATTGCTTCCATTTTAATGGTCTTAGGAAGATTCTGAGGAAAAAATTCTCCTTTGCCAAAAAGACTATGTTAAGGAGAACTTGAATGAGACAGGCGATCACATGTTGGCCAGAAGAAATGGTACAAGGATAATCTCAAGATCTCTCTCAAGAACTTTGGTTTTGGCTGTGCAACATGGGAGACACTGGCACAGGATCTCTCAGCATGGCTTGCCCACGTAAGAAAAGGTGCTGTGGCCTTTGAGCAAAGCAGAATTGAGATACCACAAAATAAATGGCAGGATGCAGAAATATTCACCCCAAATATTCAAATGGATTATCTGTGCCCAACCTGTGGTAGAGAATTCTGAGTTTGTATTGGTTTGATCAGTCACAGTTGGACACACTGAAATTTCACTGTATAGTGGTGATGTCATTTTGTTCCTCTTCGAAGATGAAGGACAACAACCAGGGCAATCAGACCCTTAGGAGTAAGGTAAACCAATTAAGGGAAGCAGAGCAAAAATTGATAGGAGAAATGAGAGTGCTGTTAGAAAAACCATGAAAAACTATTCAACTTCTTGCTAAATTAAACCCACCAAATATGCTGAAGACAAACATACTTGAAGAAGTAGACTAGACAAATTGTAAAAGAGATCCCAAAAGTCAATTTTTGCACAAATAAAGAGAGATCTAACAAGTGGAAAAACATAATTTACTAGTGGGTAGGCCAAGAAAATATAACAAAAATGACATTTCTACCTAAATTAATTTACTTATTCAATGCCATACCAATCAAACTATCAGATAATTATTTTCCAGAGCTAGAAACAGTAATAGCAAAATTCATCTGGAAGAGCAAAATGTCCAGAATATCATGGAAAGTAAAGAAAACTAATGGTAGGGAAGGTAACCTCTCTCTACCATATCTCAAATTGTATCATAAAGCAGCAATTTTCAAAATCATCTGGTACTTGCTAATAAACAGAGGGATAGATCAGTAGAAAAGACTGGGTACTCACGACACAGTTGTCAATTAACATAACAATCTACTGTTTAATAAACCCAAGGACCCTTGCTTCTGGGATACGAACCCACTGTTTTACAAATATGCTGTGAAAACAGGGTAAGAGTATGGGGGAAACTGGGTATAGACCAATGCCTAACACCATATACAAGAATAAAGTCCAAACGAATATATGATCTAGGTATAAAAATTGGTATTATAAACAAATTAGTGGAGCAATGAATAGTGTCTTTGTCAGATTTGTGGAGAATGGAGAAATTTTTGACTAAAGAACAGACAGAAAATATTATGAAGTGCAACATGCATAATTTTTACTACAATAAACTGAATAATTTTGCAAAAACAAACCCAATGCAACCAAAATTAGGAAGGAAGGGGAAAATGGGGAAAGAATTTTGGCAATTAGTGTCTGGAATAAAGGTCGCATTTCTAAAATACATATAGAACTCAGTCAAATGTACAAGAATACAAGTAATTTCCCAATTGATAGATAGTCAAAGGATATGAGCATGCAGTTTTCAGTGGAAGAAATTAAAGCTATTTACCATCGTGTGAAAAAATGCTCTAAATCACTGTTGAATAGAGAGATGCAAATCAAAATAACTCTGAGGTACCACATCACATCAGATTGGCTAGCATGACAAAACAGGATGATGATAAATTTTGGAGAAGATATGGGAGAGATGAAACACAAATTCATTGTTGGTGGAGCTGTGAACTGATCCAGAGATCCTGGAAAGCAATTTGGAACTATGCCCAGAGGGCTACAAAAATGGGCATACCCTTTGACCCAGCAATACCACTTCTAGAACTGCATCCCCAAGAGATCATAAAAGTGGGAAAGGTTCCCACATGTACAGAAATATTTATAGCAGCTCTCTTTGTGGTGGCCAAAAACGAAACCAAGGGGATGCCCATCTATTGAATAATGGCTGAGCAAGTTGTAGCACATGAATATAATGGAATGTTATTGTGCTATATGAAATGATGAGCAGGAAGACTTCAGAGAGACCTGGAAAGAGTTATATAAACTGATGCTGAGTGAAAGGAGCAGAACCAGGACAACTTTGTACCCAGTAACAACCACAGTGCCTGAATAATTTTTTTCATAGAATTAATTTTTCATAGAAATGCAAGGATCTAAAATATTTCCAATGGACTTTCAGGGCAACTCTCCTTCAATATCCAGAAAAAGAACTATATAATTTAATCGCAGAATGAAACAGAACATTTTATTTTGTGTTTTGTTTTGTTTTATGGATTTTCCTATTCACTTTAATTCTTCTATTCCACATGAGTATGGTGAAGTTGTATTTAATAGGAATGTATGTATATAACCTATATAAGATTACAAACTCTCTCTGGGAGGGAGGATGGAGGGAGGTGGGATTGAGGAGGAGGAAGGGGTGAAAATCTAATAAATATGGAAGTGATTGTAGAACCCTGAAAACAAAATAATTTTTTTAAAAAAGAAAGAATCCACCTATTACCTCCTGAAAGAGATCCTTCCCAAAAATTTGGGAGTAATGTAGTCAAATTTCACAGTACCCAGGTGTAGGAGAAAATATTACAAACACCATGAAAGAAACAATTTGAATATTGTGGATATAGAGTCAGGATAGCACAAGTTCTAGCACCTTCTATATCAAGGGATAGAGTGCTTGGAATACGATATTTCAAAGATCAAAGGAGCTATGATTAAAACCAAGAATCACCTGTTCAGCAAAGCTGAGTATAATACTTCAGGGCAAAAATGATCATTCAATGAAATAGAGGACTTCCAAGCATTCTTGTTGAAAGGACCAGAGCTTAATACAGAATTTGACTTTCAAACACAAGCAGTATGAATAGATAAATAAGAAGGCAAAATCAAAAGAGAGTTAGTAAAGTTGAACAGCTTATATTCCTATATAGAAAGATAACATTTTTAACTTTTGAGACTTTTACGTGTATTTAGGGGAGTTGGAGGGATTATCAACATATCGAGAGAGGGCACAGAGTGAGTTGAATATAGGAATGATATCAGGAAATGTCTCATTGAAGTTATGCAGCTCTTAGGATGAAAATAGGGATGATATCTAAAAAATAAAAATTAAAGGATGAGAAAAGAACATATTGGTACAAGAAAGTTAGAAATGGAATGAGGCAAATTATCTCACATAAAAGAGGCAAGAGAAAGTCTTTCCCATGGAGGGGAAGAGGGGGCAGGTGAGAGAGAAGGAATTACCCTTACTCTCATCAAATTTGACTTAAGGAGGGAGTAACACACACACTAAATTTGGTATGAAAATCCATCTTATACTATAGGAAAGTAGGGGAATGGGACAACTAGTGGAGTATGATAGAAGGGAGGGCAAAGGGAGGAGGGGGTAATTAGAAGTAACCAATATTGAAGAGGATAGAATAAGTGGACTGCAGGGTAGGATGGGGAGGAAATATAGTTAGTCTTTCACAATATGGGTGTTATGGAAGTGTTTTGCATAACTACACATATATAAGGTATGTCTCATTGCTTGCCTTCTTAGTGGGGTTTGGCAGGGAGGGAGGGAGGGGAAGCAGTTGGAAGGCAACGTTTTGAAAATGAATGTTAAAAACTTTTTTTACATGCAACTGGGAAATAAGATGTACAGTCAATATGGCACAAAATCTCTCTTGTCCTACAAGAAAATAGATTGGATGGAGACAAGAGTAGGAATCAGTATGAGGGAAGGGAGGACAGATTGGGAGAAGTGGTAATCAGCATGCATGTTGGCTTGGAGTGGGTGGAGGGGAGAAATGGGGAGAAAATTTGCAACTCAAAATCTTGTGGAAGTGTATGATAACAAAAATCTTTAGTTTGAAACCATCTAGTCATTCTTAAAAGATTTTGTACTAGAGATTTCTGATATAAGTTGGACATGATGACCTCTGATATGCATTCAAGTATGAAAATTTATATTTTTCTGACTCAGTTAAATTCTACTCAATAAATGTTTATTAAATACTCTAAATAACTATAGAATACTCATTATTTATTTATATTTTATTTATATATTCATTAAATAGTATTGTAATTGAATATTTATTAAATATTATCATATATAAGATTGGGCAGCTAGGTGGCACAATGGATAGAGTACTGAAACGTGAGTCAGAAAAACACATATTTTTACTTAAAATCTGGCCTCAGACAGGTATTGGGCATATGACCTTGGACAAGTCATTTTACTGTTTGCCTCAGTTTTGTCATCTGTAAAATTATCTCGGGGAGAGAAGTGGCAAACCACTCTGTTTCCTTCTGTAAGAAAACTCCAAATGGGTAATGAAGTTTAAGACTTTCCTGAAAAACAAATGTAAAATAAAATGCATCAAATATATCGCCGGACACATGAATTAAGAAAAGAAAAATCAAATCACACTGTTTTATTCTCCTAGCATTAGCAATATTTTGTAGATTGATAAAGGAATTAATTTAAAAATGACTTATTAAGGGTTTAGTAGGTGAAAAGTGCTTTAAGTCCTGAGGATATAGAAAGAAAAAACTGCTATCAGGAAATTCATATTCTAGTAGGCAAGACCACATATATATGGAAGAACAATGTAACAGAGACATAGCCATAGTTATTATAAAAAATGGACTAATTCTGAGTACATATGAGAGGTCTAAATGACAGGAGAACACTGAACAAAGTAGAACAGAAAGTGTCACAAAAGTCAACCTTGAAGGGGGAAAGGATTTCAACAGTCAGAAACAGGGATGGGACACTGAACCTCATGCAAGAGGGGTAGAATTTTTAACTCTCATTTCTTTAACATTTTATGGTTTGCAAAATGACTCATTACATCAACTATATCAGGTAGGTATGGCTTCATATCATAACATTTTTGTAGACAAAAAATGGTTTCCTTGAGGTTGGACTTGTTTCTGGTTTCCAACTTAGAAACACCGATTGCTGCGTTTTGAATATGTACATATTAGGACAATAAGTCTGGCAGTAGCATGAAGCAAAAGCAAAACAGGAAAATTTGTCTCTGTTTCTGTTTCTGACTGGAAATAGAGATAGAGAATTGAATCTGACGGGCCTTGAAAATGGCCAGTGATGAGGTTATGAGAATCTAAACTTTTGCAGTTCCATTAGAAGTGAAAAGGAGAAAATAGCTATGTCTCATTGAAGTTATATATTTGAGTTGATGAAAAGCTCTTAGGATGAAAACAAGAGGTTCTTTTCATGTTTTTGTTTACCCCAGTCTTGGCTAGTCTCTTAATTGTGAATTGAGAAAATTTGGAAGATTTAAATGGGGAACAGTCTTAGTCCAGTCCCTCTTTTAATTGATGAGGATACTGATGCTCAGGAGATTTGTTCAATGTCACACAGGTAGTAAATGATGAAAACAAAATCCAAATCTAGATTTTCTCAGTCTAACGCTAGATCTCTTTCAACTATACCGTTGTACTTCTTAATTCAATAGTACAGTAGTGATTGTAAACCGAAGAGTCCAAATCTGAGGAAAATCATTTGTCCATAGACCAAATACTTTAGAAGGTCAATTGTCCTTTATCATTATTTTTACAATATTTTGGAAACAATGAGACAGAAAATGAACAACTTTTATTTATCTTCATTGTTTCATAGGGAAGTCAAACAGACACAGTGAGACACAGAGTGACTATTTCTGCGAGACTATAAGCATCAAAATTCGACATGTGGCACCACGATCCTCTTCTCTTTGAACTGACTTTTGTTCTTTCTAGGCAAGATTTTTGTGAATTCTATACAAGTAGTTCATGAAGAAGCTACTCTCTACCATCCACATGTGACTGTCTACGTAAGTTTGAATACGTAGTTAAAATAATAAGCAAAAAAAGATTGTTTAACAAAAATATGCAAGGAATAAAGACATTATTTCTATTCCTATAAAACATTGTGTTTCATTTTGAAATTTTCAGTTTCATAAACTTGGAAATTTTCCCTTGAAAAATGTATATTTATTGGTGTATTTTAAACTAATCATACAGTATTCTATATGTTCAAGAAGGAAAATATAATGTACCAAATAAAAATAAATCATATCAATTATACACTTCTGCAAACACTAGAAGTGGGTCTCCACCATTTCTTACCAACACATTACAATCCAATGTAGTCATTTTCCATATTGACTGAACTGAGTTTTCTAACACTTGAGCTGGAGGGATAAAGGAACAAACAAAAACAACAATAACAAAATAAAGTGTATAAAATTTGCTTAATAAATCAATAATTTCTAATGGAAGAGAAGCTATTTGGCAAAGAGGAATTTAATCTTCTTTGTTTTACTGTTCTATTTTCTTTCTCTTTTCTTTTTCTGTTGATTTCTTTCTTTTACTTTCTCTCCTTTCTTTCTCAAAACTTTATTTTTATGGATAGAGTGTGAAAACCATAGTTATTCACCAAAACATTATATTCTTTACAGAAATTCTTTTAATTTACTTTCAATGTACTTTGCTGTAACTAGACACTCAGTTTAATGCTCGCAACAGCAATAGGATATGAAGTTAAAAAGGGGGCCTGGAACTCCTTATACATGTTTCCTGTGACCCTGTGTGCCAAGATATGTGTAATGTTTTTTCTAGACAAAACTTTAGTCAAACAAAACCAGGATACATTTGAAAGCCAGGATATAGTAAAAATCTTTTTGTTTGTTTGTGGAAATGAAGAATTCCCTTATTTGATGGAGATAACGTGTCAATATCTGCTTATCAGATTAGTACATGGACGAATTTTAACAAATACGCGACTGACTAATAATCCCTTTATTTCTACATTCCAGAAGAGGAGAAATATTATATTGGATAAATTCACTACAGTTTAACTTCAAATTCATTTTCCTCTCACCAGAAATAGAATATAGTTTACAAAACCCAATATAATGCACATAAAAACAATAAAACATGCACAGAAATCATTAAATTAATGCATAGAAATCAATTTACTTCATGCTAACCAAGCTCTCGTATGAACGTCTGATTTTATTCTTGTGTTAACTGACCTGCCCTCAAATAGTAAACATGATATATGACCCAATGCGTTTCATTTTGAAGACAGAATATTGTTGGTACCGATCAATAAGTTATGTATACAAATTGATAAATCATGCACCAGACAAATGAGATTGCATGCACAACATTTTCCATATACAAGTACTATTTGAGAATAAATGCTTTATTAAAAGGGTAAAGCTTATGCAGTTTTACCCTTACTTCCATAGCTCTAGCAAATATATTTCCGTACTAAAGTTTCCTTAAATATCTTTCAATAATAATCTTAATACTTTCAAAGAAAGGAAAAAGACTATCTCCAATTTAAACACTTCTCATGTAGGAAAGTATTAAGACTGGTTTAGTTGAACAGTTACTTGAAATCTGTGTTAGATATTTTTTATTATCAGTTTTGAATATATTTTAAATGCCTTTACAATGATATACACTTCTCTAGACTAAAACAAGAGACTATAATGATTTTGATAAAAAAGGGATAATAATGAAGTGCGGAAGAAATCAAAACAAGCAAATTTTTAAGTTAAGAAAAGAAAAAGCCACTGAAAGTGTCAGAAAAATGTTTTGAATCAAGAAATCATAAAATTTGGGAGGAGTCAGGATGGCGGAGTAGAAAGATACACAAATACTAGCTCTGAAACTACAGCCTATAAAATAACTGTAAAGAAGAACTCCTACCAAATTCTGGAGTGGTGGAAGCCACAGAACAATGGAGTGGAGGAGATTTCTGTTCCAGAAAGACCTGAAAAACCCTCACCAAAGATCTGTCACGCAAGGGACCAGAGCGGGGCCCAGCCCTACCTTAGCCGTGAAGTCTGAGAGGAGCAGATGAGAGCTGGTTTCAGGGACACAATCTCTGGCGGCCGCGAAGGTCCCTCAAACCACAGGCGCACAGTTCAGTGAGAGAGACTGTTTGGTGGGCCAAGAGGAGAGCGGGGTGTCTCCATAACTCAGGCTCCCTTGGGAGGCAGCTGCAGAGGCAGCAGCAGCCAGGGGCTCCCAGAGCAGGCAGAAGCTTGGGCTGTTACTGAAGGTCTCTGCATAAACCCCCAGAAGGAACTGAGACTTGGATGTGGCCCTGCCCCAACCTGAGAACGTGAATTCAATCTTACCCTGAATAGCACCTAGCCAGCCCTTGAAAGCCCTGAGGCAGGGGAGGAGCATTTGACCCTCACACCCCAAGCACTAGCTGGGCAGAGCTAGGCAGGGGTTGGGAGGAGTCTCAGAAGTCAAGTAACTGGTTGGGAAAATGCCCAGAATAGGGAAAAAATAATAAGACCATAGAAGGTTATTTTCTTGGTGACCAGATGCTTCCTCCTTTCCTTTCTGAAGAGGAAGAACAATGCTTAGCATTAGGTAAAGACATAGAAGTCAAGGCTTCTGTATCCCAAACATCTGAAATAGATATCCAGTTGGCTCAGGCCATGGAAGAGCTCAAAAAGGAATTTGAAAATCAAGTTAGACAGGTGGAGGTAAAACTGTGAAGAGAAATGAGAGAGATGCAAGAAAAGCAAGAAAAATGGGTCAATACCTTGGTAAAGGAGACCCAAAAAAATGCTGAAGAAAATAACACCTTGAAAAATAGGCTAACTCAATTGGCAAAAGAGGTTGAAAAAGCCAATGAGGAGAAGAATGCTTTCCAAAGCAGAGTTAGTCAAGTGGAAAAAAAGGTTCAAAAGCTCACTAAAGAAAATAGTTCTTTCAAAATTAGAATGGAACAGATGAAGGCTAATGACTTTTTGAGAAACCGAGAAATCATAAAACAAAACCAAAGAATGAAAAAATGGAAGATAATGTGAAATATCTCATTGGAACAACAACTGACCTGGAAAATAGATCCAGGAGGGACAATTTAAAAATTATGGGACTACCTGAAAGCCATGATCAAAAAAAGAGCCTAGACACCATCCTTTATGAAATTTTCAGGGCAAACTGCCCTGATATTCTAGAACCAGAGGGAAAAATATGTATTCAAGGAATCCACCAACCACCGATCACCGCCTGAAAGAGATCCAAAAAGAGAAACTCCTAGGAACCTTGTGACCAAATTCCAGAATTCCCAGGTCAAGGAGAAAATATTGCAATGAGCACACACACTCACACACACACACACACACACACACACACACACACACACACACACACATGCACACACACCCAGAGACAGAGGGCCCAGAGTGAATTAAGTAGGATGGGATCATATCTTTAAAAAATGAAGTTAAAAGGTTAGAGAGAAATGTATTGGGAGGAGAGAGGGAGAAATGGAATGGGGCAAATTAAGTCTCAAAGAAGAGGCAGGCAGGAGAATTTTTTTGTGGAGGGCAAAAGAGGTGAGCTGAAAGAAAAACATGAAGTTGACTCTCATCACATTTGACCAAAGGAAGGAATAAAATGCACACTCACCTTGGTATGAAAACCTATCTTTCAATACAGGAAAGTGGGAGAAAAGGTGATAAGCAGGGTTGGGGGTGATGATGGAAGGGAGGGCAATGGGAGGAGGGAGCACTTTGAAGTCAACACTCTTGGGGAGGGACAGGATCAAAAGAGAAAATAGAAGCAATGGGGGACAGTATAGGATGGAGGGAAATATAGTTAGTCTTACACAACACGTCTATTATGGAAGTCACTTGCAAAACTACACAAATATGGTCTATATTGAATTGCCTGCCTTCCCAAAGGGAATGAGTGGGGAGGGAGGGATGGGGAGAAGTTGGAATTCAAAGTTTTAGCAACAACTGTTCGGTGTGGTTCTTGCTACTAAGAAATAAGAAATACAGGTAATGGGGAATAGAAACTTATCTGGCTCTACAGGACAAAAGAGAAGATGAGGTAAGGGAAGAGAGGGATGATAGAAGAGATCGCAGAGGGGAGATAATTTGGAACCCAAAATTTTGTGAAAATGAATGTAAAAAGTTAAATAAATAAATTTACTTTAAAAAAATCACAAAATTCACAAATTTCAAGAGGACTTACAAGATAATCATTATTGTAATTGTTTTCATTGTTGAGTCATGTCTAACTTTTCATGAATTTATTTCAGGTTTTCTTGAGAAAGACAGTGGAGTTGTTTTCCATTTCCTTCTACCGTTTATTTTATAGGTAAGAAAAGAAGCAAACAGGGTTACGTGACTTGCCCAGGTTCACACATTTAGTGTGTGTCTGAAGGTAGATTTCAACTCATGAGGATGAGTCTTCTTGATGCCAAGGACAGCAATCTATTTCCACTGGCCACTCAGTTGCCTTAATCGTAATAATGCTATAATACTCTTACATCTGTATCTTTGTAATACATATATATACACATATATACATACACATATACACACACATTCCATACATACATACATGTGCTGGTGGTTGTTGTTATCTTTTGTTCTCAGAAAGGACCAAAATGACATCAGTATGGTAAAAGGCAAGTTCCAATGTGTCTAACTATGGCTGATCACAAAAATATGATTTCAGAATGCTTTACCACAGACTGGCCACATATATTTGTAGTGGATACTCGAAATTTATGCATCCTATGTTTCTTTTGAGCTGTTTCAATTCTGCTTTGCTTATAGAGCACAGCACCTTCTCTGATGTGTGCATGCCATGCTGAGCAGTCCTGTACCAGTGTCTCCCATGTCACAAATCAATTCTAACATTCTTGAGACAGACTTTAAGAGTATCCTTGTATTGCTTCTTCTGACCATCATGTGATCTCCTGCTCTGTGTTAGCCCTGCATAAATAATCTTTTTCTAGCCAGCATGCATTTTGCTTTCAAACAATTTGACCAGTCCATAGGAGTTGCCCACTCTGAATCCTAGTTTGAATACTTGGCAGCTTAGTTCAAGTAAAGAACTCAGTGTATGGTACCTTATCCTTCTAGGTGATTCTCCGATTCTTTTTAAGACAATTGAAATGGAAGAAATTCAGTATCTTGGTATGAAACTTGTAGACTGTCCATTATTCACAGGAACAGAACAATGAGGTCAACGCAATGGCTCTGTATTCCTTCAGTTTGGTAATCAGTCTAATATATCTTCTCAATCATACTTTCTTTCAGAGTCTCCCAAACACTGAGCTATCTCTGGCAATGCCTGTATCAACATATGTGTATACACACACACACACACACACACACACACACACACAGAGAGAGAGAGAGAGAACATTGTTTCATATATATGCACACACATGTCTAATATATATGAAACAATGCTCTAAATAACAATTTATTAGAGAGAAGCGAGTCAAAACAACTCCAAGGTACCACATCACACTTATCAGATTGGCACACATGACAAAAGAGGAAGATGATAAGTGCTGGAGAGGACATGGGAGAGTTGGAACACTAAATCATTGTTGGTGGAGTTACGAGCTGATCCAACCATTCTGGAGATCCATTTTGAACTATGCCGAAAGGTTTACAAAATATGCATACCCTTTGATCCAGCATTGTTGCTTCTAGGACTGTATACCCAAGAGGTCATCAAAATGGGAAAGGGTTCGACGTGTAAATATACATACCAGCACTCTTTGTAATGGCCAAAAACTGGAAATCAAGGGTATGCCCGTTAACTGGGGAAAGGATGAATAAATTGTGGTATACGAATGTAGTGGAATACTATTGTGCTATAAGAAATGATGAACAGGAAGACTTCAGAGAGATCTGGAAATACTTATATGACCTGAGGCTGAGCAAAAGAAGCAGAACCAGGATAACTTTTTGCATAGCAATAATTACAGTGTGCGATAATTCTTTTCTGGTAGACTTTGAACTTCATTGCAATGGAAGGACTTAAAAAAGCTTACCAATGGTCTTTTAAGGCAAAATGCCATTCACATCTAGAGAAATAATTATTGAATTCAATCTCAGAATATAGCATACCATTTTTTTGTGTGCATGTGTTACTTTCTGGTTTGTTATATGATTTCTCCCATTCATTTTAATTCTTCCATACAGCATGACTACAATGAAAATGTATTTAATAGGAATCTATGTGTAGAACATTTTTAAATTTATATGCTGTTTCTATGAGGGAGGGCAGAAAGAAAGGAGACGGAGGGGAAAATTCTACGTCACATGGTAGTGATTGTAGAATACCAAAAATAAATAAAATTAATTAAAAATAAGAATATATTGGAGAAGGAACCACCCATAAAAGTATTTATAACAGCTGTTCCTGTGATGGCCAAAAATTAGAAGTCCAGGAAATGTTAATCAACTGGGGAATAACTGAAGATATTGTGACAGGAATGGAATGGAATATCATTGCTCCATAAAAAATGATGAGCAAGTGGACTTCAGAAAAAATTCGAAAGACTTAACATGAAGTTATACTGAGTGAATTTAGCAGAACCAGGAGAACAGTGTACACAGTAAGAGTAATATTATGTGAGGACTAATTTTTATAGACTTATCTCTCCTCAGGAAAGCAAGGATCTAAAACAACTCCAAAAGGTTCATGAGTGACAAGGTTATGCATAACTAGTAAAAAGAACTGATGGAGTCTAAAAGCAAATTATTCTTTCTTTCTCTTTATCTCTCTTACTGTCTCTGCCATTGTTTCTTCTTTTTTTTAAATAAATTTATTTTGACTTTTTACATTTATTTTCACAAGATTTTGGGTTCAAAATTTTCTCCCCATTTGTCCCCTCCCCCCGCCCCAATACACTGGACATTCTAATTACCCATATCACCAATCTGCCCTCTCTTCTATCATCCTTCCCTTCCCTTACCCCATCTTCTCTTTTGTCCTGTAGGGCCAGATAACTTTCTATTCCCCATTACTTGTATTTCTTATTTCCTAGTAGCAAGAACAATACTCAACAGTTGGACCTAAAACTTTGAGTCCCAACTTCTCCCCATCCCTCCATCCCTACCCATTCCCTTTGGGAAGTCAGGAAAATCAATATAGGCCATATCTGTGTAGTTTTGCAAATGACTTCCATGAAAGTCGTGTTGTGTTAGACTAACTATATTTCCCTCCATCCTATCCCGCCCCCCATTTTTTCTATTCTCTCTTTTGATCCTGTCCCTACCCGAGGGTTGACTTCAAATTGGTCCCTCCTTCCATTGCCCTCCATTCCATCAACGCTCCCCCGCTTATCTCCTTCTCCCCCAATTTCCTTATTGTAAGATAGGTTTTCATCAAAAAATGATTGTGGATTTTATTCTTCACTTTAGTCAAATGTGATAAGAGTAAATTTCATGGATTTTTCTCTCAGCTCTCTTTTTCCCTGCATTAAGAAGAGTCCTCCTGCCTGCCTCATCTGTGAGAGAAAATTTATCCCAATCCATTTCACCCTCTCTCCTCCTACTCCATTTCTCTCTCACCGTTTACCTTGATTTCTTTTAAGATATGATCCCATCCTATTCAATTCACTTTATGCTCTGTCTCTGTGTGTGCGTGCATGTGTGAATGCGTGTGTGTGCACGCCTGTACATGTGTGTGTACGTGTGTATGTGTGTGTGTATGTGTGTGTAATACCACCAACTATCCACATACTGAAAAATTTCAAGACTTACAAATATTGTCTTTCAATATAGGAATGTAAAAACTTCAACTTTTGTAAGTCCCTGGTGACTTCTCCTTGCTTTTTACTTTTTCATGCTTCTTCTCATTTTTTTGTTTGAAATTCAAATTTTCTTTTCAGCTCTGGTCTTTTCATCAAGAATGCTTGAAATTCCTCAGTTTCATTGAAAGATCATATTTTCCCCTGAAGTATTATACTCAGTTTTGCTGGGTAGGTGATTCTTGGTTTTAGACCTATTTCCTTTGACTTCTGGAATATCTTATTCCACGTTCTTTAATCCCTTAATGTAGAAGCTGCTAGATCTTGTGTTATCCTGATTGTATTTCCACAGCACTGGAATTGTTTCTTTCTAGGGGCTTGAAATATTTTTTCCTTGACCTGGGAAGGCTGGAATTTGGCCACAGTGTTCCTAGGAGTTTCTCTTTTTGGATCTCTTTCAGGCGGTGATCGATAAGACACCTTGAATACTTATTTTGCCCTCTGGTTCTAGAACACCAGGGCAGTTTTCCTTGATAATTTCATGAAGCATGATATCTAGGTGCTTTTTTTGATCATGGCATTCAGGT
>JAQQSK010004973.1:0-19755 GCA_028658325.1 Potorous gilbertii
AAAATAATCTAATAATATGAATATCTTACACTTGGATTAAAAAATAAAAGTATAAATTTGGGGAGAAATTCACAGCCAATTCATGGGCACTAAAATTAATTCAACAATGTAGAATTTTTTTTCCATGTCTTTTTAAATCAATCTTTCTTAGAGATTCTAACCCATGTACTAAAGAACATTCTGTGGGTCTTTTAATACTTCATGGCAACTTGGGGCTTCCTGTTTGTTATCTTTTACAAGATCAATTCACTCCTTTTTTTTGATTATGCATGAGCTTGATAGTGTCTTCCATGTAACATTTTACCCACAAGGTGGTAGTATTCAGCAGTTCATTTACTTTTATAAAAATTAAGTTAATTCTTTAATTAACAGATATCTATTTTCTCTCCCTCTCATATCCACCCTATTAAAGAAAAAAAAAAGAAAAAAGATCTTCATAAGAGACATGCACGGTTAAACAAAACATATTCCCTCACTGACCTCATCCATTAAGTAGATGTCTCCTTTTGAACTATGTCCATGATATCTCCTTCATGAGGTGAATAACATGCAGCACCATTGTCTTTCTTGAGTCAAAAATAGTCATTGTGGTCTTCCATACTGCTGTTCAATTTTTCCAGGAGTTTATTTTTGCCTGAAATGATGAGTCCTTATCCCAATAGTTGAAATTTTTGTGTTTTTTGAACAATAGACTACTAAAGTTCATTTGATTCTGTATATTATATGTCTAATGCCTTTCATTTTATATGAATGCCTCTCTTTTATAATGCCTCTCTTTTATAAATAGTACCAAATTGTTTTGAGAATTACTGATTTGTAGTGTTGTTTGAGATCTGCTAGGCTCCTCTTGTTCCCACATTTAAAAGCTATTTCCCTTGAAATTCTTGACCTTTTGTCCTCCATGTGAATTTTATTATTGTTTATCTAAATGTATAAAGTAATTCTTTGGCAATTTGATTGATATGACATTGAATAAGCAAATTAATTTAAATAATATAATTTTCATGATATTGACAGCATACATGAGCAATTAATGTTTATCTACTATTTTGGTCAGTCTATATCTGTAAATAGTGATTAGTAGTTGTATTTATAGAATTATTATATTTATTTTATTAAGTAAACTCTCAAGTATTTCAAGTATACTGTAGTAATTTTGAACAGAACTTCCCTTTCCATCCCTTCCTGCTGGGTTTTCTTGGTGTTAAACAGAAATACTGATGATTTCTGTGGATTTGTTTTATATCCTGTAAGTTTGCTGAAGTTATTAATTATTTACACAGAAAGTCTCTGACTTCCCTTAAATATGATTTCATCTACAAAATCAGCAATTTTGTTTCTTCTTTGCTTGTGTTTATTTCCACAATTCTTTTTTGTTATTTTATTGCTATAACCAGAATTATATAGAAAAAAGTAAAACATGTTCTACCTTGGTCACCTCTTTTTGTTTTAGGTGTAAACAATTTATTTTTTATTCTTGTTTTCTAGTTTAAAAAAAAAACAACCTAAAATGGGTGTCATAGTTTGTCGAAAGCTTTCTTTTACTGTATACATTAAAATAATTATGTGATTTTTCATTTTTAATATTACATTAGAAATTTTCCTACCATTAAACTTACACTGTTATTGTATATTATTTTTGTGATATGTTGTATTCTTTTGGTTAGTATTTCATTAAAAATTTGCGTCAATGTTCACTAGAGGCATTAGTCTATAGTTTTTCTGTTTTGACTCATGGTGTGTGTGTGTGTGTGTGTGTGTGTGTGTGTGAGAGAGAGAGAGAGAGAGAGAGAGAGAGAGAGAGAGATGGAATGAATTTAAGACTCTTTTTGCTATTTTTGCAAACATTTTTGTAATGTCCCTGTGTGTGCACATGCACAATTGTTATGCCAATACAACTACAAGAAAAATTATGGTAAAATGGTTAAAAGAACTTTATAAATGTTTGTTGGATTGCAAATAATTTACCTGTGAAAGTTACCTTTCACTAATTTCCTGAGTTGCTAAAAAAAAAAAAAGGTCAGTCTAAAAACTGATAGCAAAGATTTGCCAAGATAAAAACAAAATTGATTGCTACACAGTTTAAAGAAATGAAATTCAATTATTCCTTGAAAGCTTAATAGAATTCACTTCTGAGTCCATCTGGTCCTGGGTCTTCCCTCCTTCACTTTGGTTCATTTATGGCTTGATCAATTTTTTCCTCTAAAATTAGATTAAATTCTTTATTTCTTATTCTGTTAATTTGGAAATTTATAAATATTTGATTATTCCTTTTTTATTTTTATTTGCATAAAGTTGGCAAAATAACATCTAATAATATTCTTTATTTCCTCATTTGTTATGAATCCTCTTTTTAAATTTTAATCTTGATAATTTGGCTTTCCTTTTTCTTCTATTTAATCAAATTAGATAGTGATTAATCTAATTTTTAAAAGTTCCTCATAGTGCTTTTTAATTCAATGGGCTTTGATTGTCAATTTTATTAATTTCTTCCTTGGTTTTCAGGATTTATATTTTGGTGCTAAATTAGATTTTTAAAGAAAATTTTTGATTTTCTAATTAATTTCATGCTTAATTAGATCAATCAGATGATCCCTCTACCTTTTTTTTTTTTTTTTTTTTTTTTGCTGATGAAAGTGTTTAGAGATACAAACTTTCCCATAAGGATTCTTCAGATTTTGATATGTTGTTGTCATTAGGGTCATGCTTGTAGAATTAATTGTCCTTAGAGGAGTTAACATCAGTGTGTTAGCTATGTGCCCATAATTTAGCTATTTTTCATAGTTTGCCAATGCTCTTACTTGAATGTAAGCATGACTTGAACTGGCTTTCTTTCAAGGGAATTGCTGTCACCTAAGACTATGGGAGTTATTTTTTCCTCCAGTTTGGAAGAAATGAAGCTATCTTGGGATTGGAATTGGATGGCAGAGCCTTTTTCTGCTAGATTAGGAATTTAACTCTACTGAAGAGGGAAAAATGTTCATTACTAGACTTTATTATGAATCCAGCCTTTTCCTGAGGACTTTTAGTACAAGGTACTGTGGAAGGAAATAAAAAAATAACATAGAACCTCTTCATTTCACTGCAGAGTGATCAAGAGTTAGGTACTGTGGACTTTGTCAAACCTTCCATTAGATTTGATAAGGATAGCAAATATTAACACTTCAGAAAATAAGGATGAGACTTCAGTAAGTATCTTGCTCTACTAAAAAAGTAATCACTCTGAATTAATCAGAACCAATTATGGACAGAGGTCAAGCACCTTTTTGAATTAATCAGCTATCATGTGACAGACATAGTCATTCATGGAGGAATTTGTATAAAAGAGGAGTTTATCAGAACCAGATAGTGATTCTGAGAGTTTGGAAATGGAGAGGAAGGATCTAAGTCATATAACTGGTGCCAGAAACAACCAGCAAGGCAGAGGTAATCAACATTGAAAAAGAAGGTAGGAGTGAGCTGAAGCAGAGATGGGTGATACCAAGGAGCATCATCAGATCTCCTGGAGTAGAAGACTCGGGCTGGTGATGAGTAGTATAACCGCCTATCCAAGGACTGAAGGAATTTCCAAGAAAACCTCTACTGTTTCTCAACTTCCCTTCCATTGCTTGTCTATCCATAGATATTTATAATCTACTCTTTTGTTACCATATTCATAATAATTTAGATTTTATCTCAATGACAAAGAAGCCAGGGGTTAACTAGAAATACACAGAAATGTAATAAGACAGAGAAGCTCAACTTCTTTTCCATATCAGGAATTTTCCCAAATAGGAGTTTATAACAATGGTGATAGAGTTAATAACTTTAAACTCCCAAGTAAATGCAGAGGAGGGAAACACATGGACTTTATGGGCCATTATATTAATACTGGGACTAAAACGAACCAATTGTTAAAACACAGTGTCACATTCATACAATGCTAACCTTAATCTCCCATTTACTCTTTCCTTAGTAGTTATCTCTCTCTGCCACTTATTGCTCATGCTACCCTACATTTAACATAGACATTTTCTCCATTTGTCCTTTAATGCTACAAAAATTTGAGAACTTTCCAATAAAATCTGGTTGGTTATTTCATGTGGTGATAAATGGAGAAAGTGGGAAAAACTGTAAATTCATTTATAAGGGGATTAGTTATTTTTGTGGCATAATGGAAAGATAACTGACCTTGAAATCATATAAGCTCAGTTTAAATTATGACTGTCACTTATCCAAAGAGTTAGGTCTTTGAGGTATCTTTCAGTTCTGGATCTACAATCCTATGAAGCTGTTCTAATTTCTTTCACCTTCACAGATCTTCTAGATGGACAATTAATAAAGGTAGCAGATCTGAGTAAAGAACAGAGGCCATTTTTTTTAACTTTGTAGGTTTAACACTGATAAATAGGTGAGTGGTTCAATCTAAATTCATCGCACAAAAAAAGGAAAAAAAAGCTCCAAGTTCATTTCATACTGTGTATTAAATGCATCACTTTTTTGCGTCAAGTAATTTATGTTCAGTCATTTTTCATCTACATCATCTCACATAGATGTGGACTTTATTTCTCTATTTGATCTTCTGAATCCATTAATGGTGTGGTTCCCCCAAAACTTCACAACCCTTGGCATTAACAAATTTTTTTCTATTGCTTCTTAGACTGTAAAATACTTACAAAGAGTGCTGTAGGAGAAGGAGATGGAGTTGGAGCCAGTGATGGTCTCACCTTCCTAAAGGCAACTTAACAAGGTTAGTTAAGCTCATGGAAGCCATTTCTGGGAAACCAGCACAATAATAGACATAGGCAGGAGCTTCCAGTTGAGTTATTTATACCTGGTCCTATAATGTATAACTTTAACAAAATTCAATGACTTGGATTAAAGTATAGATGAAATGTTTATACAATTTGTAGATGATTATTTGAAGGAAATTTAAGAAGAAATTCCAAATGTCTAATTGGATCTTCTTATATTTGTATGTATGGCATTGTCAAAGGTATGGTTAGTATGGGAGAAATATTCTAATTCTTTCTCCCTTGCAAATTAGACTAGTTTTTCCATAAAAAGTATTAAGACTATCTTATGATTTGATAGACTCAGGGAACTAAAGACTCAGGATGCTGATGTCACTTCCTAGTTGCTTAAGCCTCAAGGAACTCTAAGTTTTTGGCAGATCATGATAAGCAACTAAGACAAGGGAACTTTGCCCAATTGAATCTACTCAATGAGTGCTTAATGTCTGTCTCTGTTGAATATCTGTTTCCTGCCATGACTAAGTAAATCTCCTTTTGTTAACTGTTGAATGACCTAAGAGTGTCTCATTTTATTGTAGCGGATGGCCCACGTCCCTACACGGCTCAGTGATGTGGTTGAAGAAAAGTCACGGTAGGTGGGGAAAGATAGATCAATTCCGTTTATTGATCTGAGGGTTAGGGTTTACATAGACAGAATCTGCAAGTCTACATGATATTCTGCTAGTCTCCTGTTCCAGTGATTTGGCCAGTCTTATTGTCTTTAAAGGCTATTAGCCTAGAGGACATCTGTTTTACATATCCCTTATTTTCTGTAGTTCCCACCTTTGTCTCAGAGACAGCAACATCTAGGGGGCATGGAGAGCCATTCTGGATGATAATGAGCACAGTCTCCAAGAACAGTTTCCCCAAAGGTCTTTCCTGATCTGGTCAACAGCACTCCACCCTGTCCCTCAACATTTTATTCCAATATTGAACCTAAACTACTAGGAGATTGTACTGAATCAGGACCAGCCCATAGAAATTAGACAGCAATTTTTCTGGAAAAGATGTGTAGGGACTTCTGGATCATTTGAAAAAGAAGATAGAGGACTAGACACTTTCTCTAATCCCTAGGCCTTTTAAACCTCTACAAAACAGAAATTATATATCAAATATAGAGTGATTTCAGCTCTCTCCAAAGTCTAGGACACCTAGAATCCAAAACAAGGTATAAAAATCCCATGAATTAATGTTCACGGATTCTGAGCTCATGCAACACCCCACATCCACTTCCAAAGCTACCAGTAGTGAGCTTGAACAAGTAGAATCAAGACATGACACAGGGTTATTAAAAAAACAAAAACAAAAACACTTCCATGCTATAGCGCCCCCCTTCCACTTTTAACTACTATGGAACCCCTAGCTCTAGACTACAGAAATTTGTCCTGGCTTTGAAAGACAGCCAGGCAGTCACAGCCTCTTAGAAACAAAAGCCTGCTAGAGAACTAAAACCTTGTGGTACTCATGCTGCCATGCTTTGAACTGCCAGTGTCAGTCAAAGAACAGAGAGACAAGATACCAGGAGATGTGTATGTATAGAGGGGTTGTGTATGTGTGTGTGTGTGTACATATAGAGGGGTTGTACAGCATGTTACCAAGTCTGAGGGAAAGGGCACAACATTCAGCTGGGTCTAGTTCTGTCCACTCAAAAGTCAACTGGAAGAAGAGACCCATGCTGGTCATCCATGAATTGCCTAGTGTGGCAGGAGGCTGAAATGCTTTGAGATCCAGCCCTTCCGAGAAAACCACAATCAGAGGGAAAGAAATTGGAAATTGGGTTTTAGGGGAAAATAAGAGGGGGAAAACATTGAAATTATGAAAGATTTCAGGAATAAGAAAACTCAAAGACCTTAAACATAACAGATAAATCAACAGGAAAAAATAGTAACAACAGAAGGACACAAGGCTTCTAGATCTAGTAAATGAGTTAGACATCTATAAAAAATGCTATAGAACAAAGGAAAATGATCCAACCATTGAAAGGACTCAGTGGAATTTGAGATGAACATGGAACAATGATGCATTCTTCCCAAGTGGTTCAAAATGGAAATGAGAATTATGAGAGAAAAAACAGGATCAGGAACCCCCTGCCCAGACCACCCCTCTCTTTTTTCACTCCTCTCTTTTTGCTATTAGGAGTCACCCTGTTTCCAAAGCTAAGGTCCAGCGAGCAAGCTGCACCCTGAGCTTGGCATAACAACAATCCTTTGTACTCATCCTCTGGATGAGCTCTGCTGCAACTAAGTCACAGCACAAGCTGACAGACAAGGCCTAGACATGAAGCCCTACTCTTAATGGACTTACTGTTATGGGCTTTTTCTAACTAGACCATCTTGTTTCACTGCTGCTGTTATGCCTCACCACTGTTGCTAGACCACGTGGTTTGATTCTTTGCCTAGCCATAAATATATACAAAATATACACACATATATAATCAAGGTTTAGCCTTTATGTCTTCTCCTAGAGAAGGCTCCAGAACATGTGTCTAGTTTCCTTCCTCTATCAAAATAAAGAAAACTTTATACTTATGACTATTGTTAACTCTTTGCTTTTTGTTTTGTTTTGTTTTATTTCTTAGAGTTAATGATGGTTACAACAACCTGAGTGAGTTTTTTGGTAGTTTCAAGGCTAATAACAGTTGCCTAACCTCTCTGACATTTTGGTCATTTGTTTTCAGAGTAGACAACAGTAAAATTATGGGAATGTGTATCGTCAAGGCAATATTCACAGCACTGGTGGTGACTATGAATATGCCAGCATAGTTCTCAGTTGTCAAGTATAAAAGACTCTCTGTTTAGGAGGCGGAAGAAAAACATTTATTTAAACACCAGAAAGTCAAATCCCAGAACCAGAAAGCAAAATCCATCATGGTGACCAAGAAGTTAATAAACATGATCATAGCAGGGGGCAAAGCTATTCTCAAACCTCCCCTCCCCTAGTCAGGGCCTTCTCACTATCAACTGTCACATTGTGTCAGTTGGACAGTGTCAGTTGGCCTACATTCTTTCCCCCCCTGACCTGACCCCATTCACTCTCTTCTTCCCGATTCTGCTCCACTCTTCCTGTTCTGCCTCTTCAGCAAGCTTCTCCCACCACATGTAATTTAGACTTCCAAGTGATTTAAGCAGATCACATAGGCCTATTAATTAATGAGAAAGATATTTCCATTTAAATTGCTATTAAAGAATTATGAAAACTGGAATCAGCAATGGTAAGCATTACCAAGGAAAGAAAAGAGAGAACAATATCTTGGGAGTACAATACACAGAAGTGAAGGATAATCAGAAGACAAATAAAAATCAATAACTTTAGAGGAAATGTGCTCACTGGGCAAGCAAAACAGTTGTCTCTACAACCTAAGGATCATAGATCTCATGGAAGAACTTGATGGAACAAAAAATCTTAACAATGTAATAAAGGAAATAATAAAAGAGAATTGCCCAGAAATTCTGAAAGTAGAAAATAAAATTCCAATGGAAAGAATTCACAGATGACATTTAGGGGAAAAAACAAACAAATAAGGCTGTAAAGTCAAAAAACATACCGGTTAAAGTTAACAATTCAATTCAAAAACAAAAAGTTCTGTAATCAATCAGGTAAAGGAAGA
This sequence comes from Potorous gilbertii, assembly GCA_028658325.1. Classification (NCBI taxonomy): domain Eukaryota; kingdom Metazoa; phylum Chordata; class Mammalia; order Diprotodontia; family Potoroidae; genus Potorous; species Potorous gilbertii. The sequence goes on from JAQQSK010004973.1 coordinate 8,380, forward strand.
GGAAGAAATCAGGGGTAAGGCAAAGAGATCCAATGAGAATACGGCCACTTTAAAAAAAGGAATAAAAGTAAAATAACTTAAGGAACATAATATTGTGTTTACAGCAGAATAGGTGAAGAATCACAACTTGAAAAATAATATTGGAGACATATGGAAGAAAATATAAATCTAACTCATAAATTTAAATATAAATGGATTGAACAATCCAATAAAATGAAAAAGAGGGATAGATTGTATGGAAAAGAAAGCTCTACAATCTGTTGTTCACAAAAAACACATTTAAAAAAAATTTAAAAAACAGAGAATGGAAAAAAAAGTTACCATGCATCAAGTAAATTCAAAAAGGTAAGATTTGCAACTATGCTACACAAATGATCAAAAAGATTTTAAAAATAATAGGGTTAAGAAACTGTTGTTATTTATCCTTTGTTCTTGGAAAGAACCAATGAGATCATGAATTGGATTTAAATGGGGCATAGCCATGCAAAGTTGTCAACCTCACTCTCTTCTCCATATTCATTGAAGTCAACTGGCAAGACAAAAGTCAAGATGACTGGCAATGACCAAGGGTGCAGTGGGTGACATTAGCCTTTCTAAATTAAGGGCTTTCCCAGGTGTCAGTTTGTCTGAGGAAATGGCCATTCAATGAATAAGGGATAGGCAAAAATTGAAAAATAAGATGATACCATCACAAAAAATAAATCTGAGAGAGGAAAACTCCTAAAATTTTGGGGCCAGAAGATCAAACACTTGCTATTTATATGAATTCTAAACCATTAAAACCTAAAGAATGAGCAACAAAGGCTATCAATGACCATTCAATGAAAGCCAGAGTGATTTGGGTTTAAAGGTCTGGCTTTTTAAAGCACGTTATATTTCAAGAAATCATAAATGAAAACCACCCATGACAAAAAATAAATTTGCCTAGCTTTTGGGAAAAAAATCCAGCCCCCAAAGTCCAAAATATCTTTTGAAATATAACTGATCAAAAACTGTATTCCTATGGACAGAATGTCTACATGTAAGTATATGGTGTCTGAAGTAGAGAGAAAGAGAACATATGTTGAGAGAAGATTAAGGAGGAGAAGAAGAAGAAGAAGAAGAAGAAGAAGAAGAAGAAGAAGAAGAAGAAGAAGAAGAAGAAGAAGAAGAGGAAGGAGAGGAAGAGGAAGAAGAAGAGGAAGAGGAAGGCACCCCTAATTTCCCCTTGAATTGCCAAATTGGGTTCCTGGAGTGAAACTATTAGTACTCTCCCAGTTCCAGAGAGAACTCTCAGATACTGTGTTTCTCCCACTGTAGACTATGAGTGACAAAGTCAGTAGCCTCAACTGACAGTCATCCAATAATCTCGATTAGTTTTTACCAAAGGTATTTGATATTTGCCCAAAAAGCACAGTAAAGATAGTTAATACAAAACAATATCCTAAAAATCTGGTTTACTCCTCCCACAAGCATCCATGGGAGGAGTGAACCTAACCTTATACTATAACAGTTGTACAGCACACATGTAAGAAATATATATGAAACAGTAGGCCAGCTATGAGGCTTCCAGTATCAAAGCAGCAGGTGAGTGACCAGCCCCAGAGTTCTCAGTGCAACAAGTGAGCCACCAGTTCTAGATCCCTAACTATGCAATAGACAAGCCACCAGAGCCACAGGCCTTGACAAAGCAAGTCAGCAACCAGGTCCCTAGATCTTGGTAAAAGAAGTTTTGGACAGCGCTTCTTGTGCTTCAGGAGTGGAGCTCAACTTTAAAAGTCATGAAATAGGCTGGGAAATGAGAAAAAAAAAATCAAAGGATAAAAAAAGATCTGGCCATACAAAACTACTATGGTAATGGAGAAGATCAAAACAGAAACTCAGAAAAAGACAACAACATCAACATAGCTCTGTGTGAAACCTCAAAGAGAAATATGAATTGGTCTCAGGCCCCAAAAGTCTTCCTGGAAGTGCTTGAAAAGATTTTTAAAAAAATCAAATAAGAGAGGAAGAAGAAAAACTGGGAAATGAAATGAGAGTTATGTAAGAGAATCATGGAACAAAAGTCAATAGCTAGGTAAAGGAAGCATAAAAAAATGGAAAAAGATGTACAAAAATCCACTGAAGAAAACAACTCTTTAAGAAGTAGATCTAGCCAAATGGAAAAAGAACTACAAAAATTCACTGAAGAAAACTCCTTAAAAAGTACAGTTGACCAAATGGAAAATGAGGTCCAGAAGCTACCAAAGAAAAATAATTCCTTAAAAATTAGAATTGGGCCAATAGCTTTATGATATGTCAAGAAACAAACAAAAAAAAATCAAAAGGATGGAAAAATGTAAACTACGTCATTGGAAAAACAACTGAACTAGAAAATATGCCCAGGAGAGATAAATTAAGAAGTACTGGACTGCCTGAAAACCAAGATCAAAAAAAGAGCCAGGATAGCATCTTTCTTTTTCCCTTCCTTCCTTCCTTTCCACCTTCCTTCCTTTCTTTCCTTCTTCATTTCTTTTTTTTGGAATATTCTAAATTAATTTAAAAAAAAATTTAGCCAGTTACATGTAAAAACTATTTTTAACATTCATTTTTAAAACATTGAGTTTCAAATTCTCTCCCTTTCCTCCTACCCAACCCACCCTGCACTGAGAAAGGAAGCAGCTTGATATAGGTTATATATGTGTAGTCATCCAAAACATATATAGTCATATTGTGAAAGAAAACATAGACAAAAAAAAACCTCAAGAAAAATAAGAAAACAGTATGCTTCAATTTGTATTCAGATACCACAAGTTATTTCTCTAGGGATGGATAATCTTTTTCATCATAAGTCCTTCAGAATGGTCTTAGATCATTGATTGTACTGCTGAGAAAAGTTAAGTCATTCATAGCTGATCGTTTTACAATGATTCTATTACTTTGTACACAGTACATTTCACTTTGCATCAGCTTATGCAAGTCTTTCCAGGTTTTTCAGAGAGCATGCTATTCATCATTTCTTGTGGCACATTAGTATTCCATCATAATCACAAACCATAACTTATCCAGCCATTCCTTAAGGACAACCTCTCAATTTCTAATTCTTTGCTCCCAGAAATAAGATGATCAACTATGAACGATTTAGCTTTTCCTCAATATAATGAACCAAGACAGTTCCAAAGATCTCATGAGGAAAAATGCCATACACATCCAGAGAAAAAACTGCTGAAGTCTAGATGCAGATTGAATCATTCTATTTCCATTTTCATTATTTTTTTTGGTCTGTTCTTTCACAATGGAACTAATATGCAAATATGTTTTACATGTTTACACATAAATAATATATCAAATTGCTTACCAGCTTAGGAAGGGGGAAGGGAAAGAGGGAGAAAGAAAATTTGTTACTTAAGATGTTTAAATGAAGAAAAAACACATTTTTTCAAAATGACTTATGAACAAAAAATAAAAACAAAAAAGTGAAGGTTTCCACTTTCTAGATCAGAAGCCAAGCTACAAGACTCCTTAATAATATGGAGATTCAGGAACAACAGAACTCAATAATCTAGTGTTTGATAAAGTGGGAAACACAAATTACGGAAGTGGAAAACTCTCTACTTGATTAAATCTTTGGAAAAAATTGAAAAATTTGACAGATATTAGGCTAACATCAATACCTTTACACCAGATTCCACAATACATTCTAAATAGGTATTTGGTCTTAATATTAAAGATCATATAGTTTTTAAAAAATGAAAGGAGAAACATCATACACTTCTCACTATCATGGGTTAATGTATTCTTAACTAAAGAAGAGATAAAGTTAATGACAAAAGATACAATAGAGAATTGATTATTTGAAACTAAAAAGCTTCTGCACAGATGTTAATACATTGAGAATAGGAAGAGAAGTGATTGGATGGGAAAAAAATCTTTATATCAAATTTCTCTGATAAGAGTTTAGTATCAAAGACAAAAACAGTAACAACCAACTACTGTAATAGCCATTCTCCAAGAGATAAATAGTCAAAAGATATAAACCAAATGGTTCTCAAAAGAATGCAAAGTATTCACAACCATATAAAAATGCTGCAAATCACTCTTAATAAGAGAGATACAAATAAAAACATCCCTGAAGTTTCACTTCAGTCTCTGCAAATTAGTAAAAATAACAAAAAAATGTAACAGTCAATATTGGAAGGGTTGTGGAAGGATAGGTGCACTAAACTATTGCTGGTAAAAAGAAATGGTATAACCATTTCAGAAATCAATTTGGGCAAATAAAGTGACTAAAATATATCCATACCTTATGAACTACAGACTATTACTGGGCTTATACCCCAAGGAAGCCATCAATTAGAAGAATGTCATCATATACTCCAAAATAATTATAGTAGGACTTTTTGTGCTAGCTAAGAATTGGAAACAAAGTTGATGCCCATCACTTCGTGTTCGACCTTTGCTGCTGAAGAAGAGCATGCCATCAGAGAAATGACATGATTTGCACTTGACTTCATTTTGAGTGAAGGAGGGCTGTGCAGATTACCAGCCTCACTTCTCCTCCAGAGCCATCTGAATTCAGTGACCTGATATTCCTCAGGATGACTGGAGATGGCCCAGGATGCACTGGGAGACCTTGGCCTTTTAGGCACTTAGAGAATGACTAAAGAAATTGTGGTGCATGAATATAATAGAATATTTTTGCATTGTGAGAAATGTTGTATAGGAGGAATAATTAACATTCGTATAGTACTTACTCCTTAGGCAATATTGCTGTGCTTTATAATTATCTCATTTATTTGGTCTTCACAATAATCTGGTGAGGCAAGAGCAATTATCTCTATTTACACATGAGGAGGCTGAGGCAGAGGCTAAGGGACTTGTTCAGGGTCACACAAATACCAAGTGTCTGAGACTGAGTTTCAATTGTCTATTCTGACTTGGGGCTGAGACCTCTCTTAGCTGTGCCACCTAGAAAACTGAAGTCTGGAAAAATCTAAATGAATTGATGCAGAGCCAAGAGAGCAATGTATACGATAACTACAACAATATAAATGGAAGGCACAACCATGCAACAAAAATTCAAAAGTAAATTTAACAAATTCATAAAGGTCAAATAGAACTCCAATAAAGATACATAAGAAGACATTCCCAACCTACCCTGTCATGGAGGTGGGAGTTAGACTTTTTCAGTGTATTGATTAATCACGCTGATTTTTTTTTTCCTTTCTAAAAAATTATTTTTTCTTAGATGAGTGATTCTTTAGAAGGGGTAGGGTAATGGATACTTGGGGTAAAGTGTACTGCAAACTAAAAGTAAGTTAGTGGTTTGATGCGACAGCCTTCCCCAAAGCAAATGCAATCCCGGGCTGCATTTATAGAGGAATAACTTCTAACAATAAAGAAGTGATATTGTCTTTGAGTAACTAAGATCTACTCTCATCAGACTAGGCACAAAAAGTTAACTTTTTTATTTTTCAATCTATAAAAAGAATACAATATGAAAACTTGTCATGCTGAGACCCAAAACAGCCTAGAAACTAGTTTGGATTTACTATTTAGTCACTGCTCTAAGATCCTAATTATCTATAAAGTTCTTTGGAACTAAGAACTTTAGTTCTTATCTCATTGTTGATCTTGAGCAAGGTGCTTCTCTGGGTCTCATAAATGAAGTATTTGGATGGTCTGGATGACTGTTTTTTTAGTAGTGATCCAGTTAATCCAAGACTGAATTACTTCTCTTGAAATTGCCTGTTCTGGATTAGTGAGAATGTGCAACTTACATCCAATGAATTGAATGCAACCCAAAAATTCTCTCTTGAGTATGGAGGAAGAATGCTGGGAATATGTTTTCTACCTCACACTTTCTCTACTGTTAAGCTCACCTAGCATATAGCCAGAAGGGGAGATGTGACATCCCAAGCCTGGGTACATAATGTTGTATGTGCCAAAAATAACCCTGTTGGTAGATCCATCTGTGTTTCATTTGCACCTACATTTATAGGTATTCTTAGGCCACTGGCCCAGAAATAGAACTTCCCAACTGAGTTTTGTCTTATTTTTCAAGGTAACTTCAGATTTTTCAATGATTAAAATTTTTCAGTCCATCCAAAGAAAGAAAAATTGCAAAGGGCATTAGCCCTCTGGGAGCCAACTTTTTGCTTTAGTAAATGTTTTTTGTTGTTGTTGTGAATAACTGAGGGTCCTTCAGAAAACAGCTTATTTGGAGAACAAAAGAAGTGTCTGTCTGGATAATAGAGGAAGCATGCACCAGAGGCTGCTTGTTATCTCAGACACATATATTTGATGTATTCATCACACAAAGACCTCCGTTTGCGACGTCAAGGGAGTTATTCTTCTCCTTTGCCAGTTTCCATGTAATGTGCTTTTAAATGTCAATGGAAAAACTTCATCAAAGATGAACTTCCCCAAAATAGCAGCATTGCACTTGTAGTGGGGAAAAAAACCACACCAGAAGCTTAGTTACTAAAAGAAAAGCAAAGTTAGGATCTTATATAATCCCTGCATTACAAGGCTCAGCAATTCCAGGATGGGAAGCAGAAGATGTTTTGTGGAAAAATTCCCTAAGCTACTGAGATGTGTGTGTGTGTGTGTGTGTGTGTGTGTGTGTGTGTGTGTGTTAAGAGAGAGAGACAGAGACAGAGATTGTTTTGCAGAGATTAATTCCTGAAAAGGAAAGGAGAGAGGGAAAGATACAATTCAAAAGCTAAATGATGTTCATCTTAAGAGGAGACCTATGAATCTCCTTAATATCCCTGACATACCCTCCTAGTGACTACATTCACAGGGATGGTAAGAGACAATGATCATAGAGATGCTTTCTGTGGCATTACTGCAGCATTATGAACTATATTTGGTTGGGTGATACAATCCATTTCTTGAGTTGTTAACCATTTTCCAGCCAGTTGCTATGTTGAGGAGAAGGTGCTGCTGCATTATCCTTGTCTATATCTTAGTAAGGAGGCTTTCCTGCTCCCTTTTATAAAAGAAAAATCAGCTGCCATATTCTTACTGTGAACTGTCTCTTCCTATTTTGTTTACTTGCTATTTATATTCTAATTCATCTATACTGATGAATAAAACTTGTACATCAATGGCCTTAACTATATGATTATTTAGAGAATTCTCATCCGCCCATTCCAACAGGGGAAGTCTTCATATGCTTGGGGTAGACACACCCCTAACTCGCCAATGGGTTTGAGACCCCTTTGTTACTCTCAACCTGGTCTGGCCTGTCTACCAAAATGGTTTACCTGGGTGTGGCCACTGCGCATGCAGCAGATTCTTGGAGCCACAGGAGAGTTGGGTGGAACAGGTGGACACCAAAGATGGAAAGAGCCCCAAAAAAGTCTCAGCAGCTCTCACACCTCCCTGAACACACCCTACACTGCACCACACCATCCACACATGGTTACATTGGTTTGCATTGGTTACAACAAACAGAGAAGCTTTGGATGCTGTGGATAAGTTCTCTTACCTCGGTAGCATACTTTCCAGGGATGTACGCACGACAACGAGGTTGATATGCACGTTGCCAGAGCTAGCTCAGTGTTTGGGAGGCTCTGAAGAAAAATTTGGGAGAGAAGAGGTATTATTAGACTGACTACCAAACTGAAGGTCTACAGAGTCATTGTGCTGACCTCATTGTTATATGCTTGTGAAACAAGGACAGTCTACCAGCACCATGCTAGAAAACTTTCTTAGGAAGTTTCTGAAGATCACCTGGCAGGATAAGGTACCAGTTACTGAAGTCCTTGCTCAAACTAAACTGACAACTATGCTTCAGAGAGCACAACTCTGATGGACTGGCCACATTGTTCAAATGCAAAATGTATGGAGAACTTGCATGACATGGTGGTCAGAAGAAGGGATACAAAGACACTCTCAAGATCTCTCTCAAGAACTTTGGATTTGATTGTGGGACATGGGAGACACTGGCACAGAACCATTCAGCATGGTGTGCCCACATCAGAAAAGGTGCTGTGCTCTATGAGCAAAGCAGAATTGAAACAGCACAAAGGAAATATAGGACGATTGAATTTGGAGTGACCACCCCAACGTTCACGTGGATTATCTGCCCAATCTGTGGTAGAGCATTCCAAGCTCATATTGGTCTGATCAGTCACATTGAAACTTCACTTTATCATGGCGATGTCATTTTGGTCCTCTTCGAGAACAAAGGACAAAAATTATTTCGAGGGTGATGAAAGTATGTGTGTGTGTGTGTGTGTGTGTGTGTGTATGTGTGTAGATATTATTGGAAAAAACCCAACAGATTCACTCAGTGCTTGGTTCTGGAAATAGCCCCTGGCTACTGCATCAGGTTTTGGAGTGCCCTAGCTGAGCTTTTCTAGGGAGGGCAAAGAATTTCAGCCCCAGGGGAAGAACATAATCTAAGCCCCAAAGCCCATTCATACGAAACTCTTTCCTCCTAGATGGAGATCAATGCTCAGAGCTTGTCCCAGGGAGAGGTTGGGGATGGGGAAGGGTGGGACAGACTTCGTGATTGAAGGGAGAAGAGATTCATTCTCTTCATTCTCCTTGAATCTTGTACTTTCCAACAGCAAAAGAGAATATGTGTAGGATTCAACTTCTCTTTAGAACCATGAAGACAAAAAAACAAAACAAAACTTGGAAGAAGAGAAGATATGAGAGAAGATGTCAGTCTCTATCATGTCCCTCTATACCACCTGTTAAACTAGAAATTTACATAGAAATTCTCCTTTGGGAGAGAGTTCATTCATACTCTGTCATTTGGTATATATTCTTATATGTTTACTTTCTCTGATTTCTGTTTTGCTATTGACTTGAATAGTTGGATGTTTTGCTTAAAAAATAAAGGTACAAAGGACATGAATTCAGTAGAACTTTTGTGGTCCAAGAGACAAAAATTTAGAGAGTCTACAATCAGAAAGACTAAATAACTCATTGGATGTAGCAGGAGAGGGGAGGGAGACAAAAGAATCAAAGTATAACCTTAAAGTTCTGAACTTGGATACTTGATGTCTGGTGCCATCAATGGAAACAGGAAAAGAGCAGGTTAAGGAGGAGATGGATATGAGTTCCATTTTATATTAAATTTGAAATACTTTTGGCAATTCAATTATAAATATTCATTTGTCATTTCCTCAGGAGCAAATGAAAAGAAAATGGAGGACATTGGCTATAAATTTCAAGGTGTGGAGTAGATTGCCTTCTGGGGATGGCTTTTTCTTTTAAGGTAAGCTGAGATGAAGTAGTTGTTGTAGGGGAACAGAGGAGATAATATTTGGAATAGATATTGTGGGGAGTATGATTTAGTTTCAGTCCTGAAAGAATTAAGAAAATAACGGCATCACAGGAAAGAACCAGTTGATATTAGATAATATAAGCTATATTGAACTCTGTCACCATCTAGAAATGCAGGAGGGGCCAGAGTCTGGCATTATTACAAAACTTTAATTGAGGAACTAAAACCAGGGAGGGGTCAATCCAAGTAAATACTGACCAATATAAAATTTTTTTAGTCTAGATAGCCCCCCAAAGAAGGAATTAATCACTTCATCATAACTGTAGCAGTGTCTCAAAAGAGAAAAATGAACTTTCTACAGAATACTCAGAAGAAACAATGATAAAAAATGAAGTAAAAATTCTTTTGAAAAAAATGGGAAGTTAAATAGAAAAGAACATGGTAAAACTTGCTAATGTAATAGATGCCCTGAAAACTAGAATGGATTAAACAGAATCAATGGCTTTAGGTAATGGCAAGAAATATTAGAATAAGGGAAAGAAGGAAAGAGGGAGGGGAGAAGTAAGGAAGGAGATAAGGTGAGAGGAAAAGAAGGATGAAGGAAGAAAGGAGAAAAGAGAAGGAAGAAGGGAATGAAGGAAGGAATGAAATAAAGTTTTATTAAGTGTTTATTATGTGCTAGACAAAGGGGATATTTAGACACACATATAAACACAAATGAATATTTATAACTGAATTACTTCAAATTTAATATAAAATGGAACTCATATCTATCTCTTCCCTAACCTACTCTTTCCCTGTTTCCATTGATGGCACCAGACATCAAGAAATCGCTGGGGATTCAGATAGAAGCAAAAAGATAGTTCCTGACTGCAAAGAATTTACGTTCTGATTGGAGGAGACAACACATCAAATAGAGTTTAAAATCTGGAAGGGGTCAGAGATGAAAGTACTTCACATGGAAGCACAGTTTTGAAGTCCACAAGGCCAAGAACAGCTCTAGAAGAAGGAAAGGTTTCACAAAAATCATGAAGGATGGGGACTGAGGAAAGGGTTTCAGATTTGAAATGACTGGTAACTTTGGAGAGAGCATTTTCAGTTGAATGATGAAGTCTGAAGTCAGATTGCAGAGAATTAAGAATCTAGTGAGAAGAAAGAAAATGGAGACATTGATTGTAGATGGTCTTCTCAAAGAATTTAGCCATGAAAGAGAAGAGACATATAGGATGATAGCTAGCAGAAGTGGTTGGATGGAGTGGTTTTTTTTTTTTTTAATGGGAGAGACATGGGTGTGTTTCTAGGCAGCAAGGAAGCTGCCATTAGGAAAAATTCAAAATTAGTGAGAATGGGGTGATATTGGCATTCTAGGATGCAAAGGATCCCAGATCCCCAACAAATACTTCATTTTGGCTTACAGTTGCACCTCTCTAGTAAGGGGTAGAAAGAATTACTTCTAGTCAACTCTACTGAATCCAAGTATCAAAAGACTGAAAAACATGAAGGAAAGTAAGATAACTGATTACAAAATCTATTTTAGAAATAGGAGCAGACAATGAATTGTGAAAGCTAACAAACAAAACAGTTGAATAGGAGGAGAGGAAGAGGATTTTAATGGAGTTTTTAACTGAGAAAAAGTAGGGAAAGAATTAGATAACTAGCAGGGAACTCTGGGGGAGTGGTTGTTAGTGTTGCATATTTAAATCTTTGGGTTCCAAACTGGTCTAATATTTTATAGGCAACTCACAGGGTAAGACCAAGTTTTTCCAACTGATCTGATCACACTAATTGATCCAATGGCTTTTATTTAAGGCCATCTAAATTGATCAAGGAAGTTTTTGATCTATAATGAATGATTCAGCAGAGAAATATTCTCTTGATTGTAAACAGTTCAACTTTGGTAAGTCCCTTGTGACTTCTCCTTATATGGAAAGACAATATTTGTAACTCTTGAAATTTTTCAATATCTGGGTAGTTGGTGGTATTACACACACACACATACACACACGTACACATACACATGTACAGGAGTACACACACACACATTCACACATGCACGCACACACAGAGACAGAGCACAGAGTGAATTGAATAGGATGGGATCATATCTTAAAAGAAATCAAGGTAAACAGTGAGAGAGAAATGGAGTGGGAGGAGAGAGGGTGAAATGGAAT